>JAGFPH010019689.1:0-14981 GCA_018207615.1 Philaenus spumarius
TCAATAATCGTATATTATCAATAAATAGGCCTACTATATGAGTCGTGCAGTTCCAAAACCTGCCTTATCCACAAAAATCAGAAATTGGGTTATCCATGGCCATTTGCCGAGTGGATTTAGTTACACCTGTTTCTATAAAAAGTCTGTCCAAAAAATTCTTTTACTAAATAAAAGTAATGTAAAAGTTTAGAGTTTTTCCCATTAACAGTCTTATCCACAGTAAGTTTATTCCAAGAAATGCCTTATTTTTTCCATTTTAAAAGCCACCTTCTCACATCAGCATTGATTATAGTTATGAGCAAGTGTGTTGCAAGACGTGTCTATTTATTTTCATCTTAACCAAAAACTTGTGACTCATTGTTGGATTTTTAACCAATGTTATATAATAATAATAATGTGTTCTGTAAGTAAAACCCCTTAAAAATCAAAAATTTGAAAATTCCAGAACTACACCTACATACCGAATTTCATCAAAATGGGACGGTTGGTATGGTCTCCAGCTCTGTACACATCCTCACAGACACACAGACACACGGAAAGACATCACCAAAAAAACACTGTTTTGGGTTCAGGGAGCACCAAAACAAATAATTTCACTAAACATATTTTTGGGTTCAGGCAGCACCAACACAGATAATTCCATTAAAAATGCAAATTCGAAAATTTGAACGAAAACAATACTTTCTCCATATACTATGTATAGGGGGGAGAAAATAAAAGGGATATTTCCGTTCTGAAATTTGATTTATATAGAGAGATGTGGTATAATTTGTTTTATTAAATAGGAGGAAAGCTGATTAGGAGATCATGAAATGGAACGGAGAGTATACCTATGTAATTCGGCTTGAGTCCACCAACTTGATCTGATATCCAGAAACTAATGCAAACAATGAATGGAGAACAATGCAATGGTGTTTGTAGTAGGCTAATTACAGGGTCCATGTTTGTATTTGCTTGAACTGTGAATTATTAATTCCTGCTGTCAAGTACGGTAAGGGCATATTGAGATTTATGATGCATCTATTGTGTGCGGGTGAGAGAATGATTATGGTCTTTTGTGCAAGAGGGAGAGAGAGAGAACAATCAGCATTAGATCAGTAAATTTAAATAAATTTTACAAAACAATCGATTTTCTACATTTAACTAATTAGTTTTTGCTTGAATGTTCTTGTTTGTGAAGTTATACTTCTTTGCGACCGTTGTAATCGGGATGGGGTGTCGGTCGAGAAACCGCGTCACGCGTTAGGAGTAAAATCCGGAAAGGGCCTTTTTATATCTTTCCTCTACAAGAGATAACTCAAGAGTCTCGGTGGGTGAGTGGTTAACGCACTCGACGTCCACGCTAGAATCCCTGGTTCGATCCCCGGCTGGGAAATTTTTTTTCAAAAATTATAAGAAAGTATACGAATATACGAATGGCCAAAGAATTATAACTTACACCGTCTGGTCCTACGCTGACACAATTTTTTTAAAATATAAACTAAAGTGAGAAAGCTTACGATATGTTGGAAGTTAGGAAAATTATTATTATTATAAAAGGTATCGGTTATTAGCGAATATCCATGGGAAATAAGATTTTGAAGTGGCTTTTGTGGTTGAGAACTAAGGTCGGGAGTGGTCAAAGGGAACCGATCATGGTCCCAGAACACGTTTTGGGGTGTCATTACAAATTATTTATTTGCCTGTGTTTATGTGTCCACGCTCTAACGGAACACTTTAAGTCCGATTTCTTAATAATTTTGAACACATTTTGATTTTCAAAGTCGCTCGGACGAAATCGTCAACAAAAAAAGCAACAACTTAAAGCCTGTTTTATGACCGGAAGTATTATTTTTTGGAGATTTTTCGTACTGGAACGAATTTTGGGGTTTCAGTTAAAAAATTAATGTATACGGTTATTAGCCACATTTAATTTTTTACACGACTTTACAGTCTCTCTAGTTCCTAGAAATCTATCAAAAGGTAAAATACCGTAAAAGTAGCAGGTTCAATCTACGAGTTGGGTTTTGCAAGCTCGAGGTGCAAAATCGCAAAGTTAGTTTGCCCGCTGCGAGCGGAACGATGCGTCACGTGAGCAAAACAAATTCTACTAATATATTTCCCTAATTTGGTTCCACGACAAAAGTAACCATATACTAAGTATTCTCCTATAGTTAGAGTCGCTATAGAATTGACATACAATAAAAATAAATAATAGAGACCACTTTCGTGCTTCACAACCACTGCCTTATTTAGCTTTGTAAAATTCATCTCTCCGAGTTGCTTTGTTATTTAATGGTTAATCAACGATCACCTGGTGTATGTCTGTTAATTTATTTAAATTTACAAAACAAAATATATATCTCTTTATTTTCTTTTTCAGGTTTAGCCTACCATTTTGAGTTTTTTTGTACATTCATGAATTTAAACTGTTTTCCAAATTACTCTCGTATATTTATTTTTCTAGATAAACCTCCGATTGTTGGTTTGGTTTTATGAAAAGAATTCGTTCAATCGATCAAGAAAGCCAACGTGTTTACAAAATTGTTGATGAAATTGGGCTCAAAATGCGTCCATTAGAGTACGTACAGTAGGATATGTGAAGAAGCGACTGGCTGTATGCGCAGAATCAGGGACGGGCAATGCGCATGCGCTAACAGCGTGAAGGTCAGCGTAGCGAGTCAGTCTGTGACAGAGGTTAATCGCCTTTTCAAGAGCGCTGCCTTTCCTAAAAACATTGCTTTAGTTTCGATTCAAATAACAGGGCGATAACATTTTTTATTATAATAAAAATGTACCACTCAAAAAAGCACAAACTGAATAAATTTGACTCATTTAAAAAAAATTTGTAATTAGTAATAAAGGAAAAAATGTTTGAAATGATGTGCGCTATGAAAAATCTGGATATGTAAGAGCTGAAAACATTCAACTTAGTACACGAGGTATAGTCAACAATGTTCTTTATAGCATGCTATTTCTTGAAAAATAATATTGCTAATACCAGTCTGCTAATACGTATTCTTACGTTATCTTAATTAATCTATTCTAACGTTATCTTAATTAAAATCTATTCTAACTTAAGGTGTTCTAACGTTACTTTTAATTAATACATTGTAATGTAATTTAAGATGAAGTAATAAGTTTAATAAACATGCCATTATGAAAGTCCATAAATAGTGTCAGTGACACAGTAATCTATGAGCCGCGCTCCGGCCGTAAAAAACAGAATGGGTAGTACTGTACTCAGCAATCAAATGTGTACCCCGTCACACATAACATACCTTCTCCCTTCCACATTCACATCCCTACCTGAGCGAATGGCGTCTTCGCATATATTTCCTACTGAACACTTAAATACATATACATATATATATAATATATAATTTATAATAATGAATAACGTTTTCTGTTGATAATGTTCAGTGCTCATTGACCACAAACGACCACCATAGGAGACACTGTTGCTATTCACTCATGTTTCCTATTCACTAATAGTTGATATAACACAAACCTCAATCATTCTTGACCTTACACCCGGCTTTGTATTGTACAGCCCGGATAAGTTTTCCAATTATAACAACTCAACTTCGAGTTACATTATTCCATCAGTGAAACAGTCTGATTGAATGCTTTTACAAAGAAATACAATGCTTTTTGTTAAAGTTGCCGTGTGTTAAATATAAAGTAAACAGTATGATTTAAGCTTCTCCCTAAAATAGATTGTATCTCTTATAATAAGGCGTATTAAGTTTATTTTTATATACTTATCTATATACCGGGTGTCTTAAAAGTTCCCCCCCCCTCTTTAACTTTTGTGTTTGTTAAAAGGAACAAATATCTTTTGAGGAACGATATCAACTTAGCCCAAAGTATCTTTTGAAGCAATCGGAAATTTTGAGTGTCCCATAAACATGGGGGATATTTGGGGCAACTCAAAATTTTTAAATGGGAAGTATGGTTATGTGATACCTCATTTTAAAGGTATATTTAAGACTAGGAAAAAGACACAAAGAAAATAAAAATCGGACCACCCAAAACAAAATGGCGGCCGAAAACGCGTTGAAATAAATCGACATAAAGTTGCTAATATCTCGAAAAGGAAGAGTTTTTAGACAAAATTTCAAGAGACAAAAAGTGTTTATTTCAAAGTGCTTGACCTAAAATATTGCTTCCAAATCGATTTCGTAAATTTTAAGTCGACTACTACATCTTAGAAAATTTTGTAAAAAATAAAATTTACGAAATCGATTAAATCGCTAAATCGCTTAAAAGTTGGACCTATTGTACAAAATACTAATCTATGTAATAAAAACAATTATTATATAAATTATTTCTGCTAGGATAAATACGATCAGTTTCAGTACAATTTTCCGCCAATCCTAGCTTAATCCTTTTATTTGAGTTTGTCGACGCAATGCTCCCTCCATTCTCGGTACCATTTCCGAAACGCGTCGACGAACTAAAATAAAAGGGTTAAGCTAGGGTTGGCGGACAATTGTACTCAAACTGATGATAATAAAAGCAAATTAGAAATCATCTAAAATTTTTGTATTTTAATTAAAATGATAAAATTGCGATGCTAATTAATTTTACTATATTGTATACACGCGGAAGATAAGCAATTAGTGTAAGAAAAACGTAATATGTTAACATAAACTGTCATTAATGCATCTTTTTATCTTTACTTTAACATTCACTGTTTTGATTAATATACATCGGTTTAGTCAGCATTTTTCACAAAAATTGCTCTGTGCCATTAAAGTTTGCGAACCCTAGATCACGGTGAAAGGAGACTGGTAAAACTAAAATTTTGAATCAATTATTGTTAAAATGTAAATCAAAAATAGCTTCGAATGAATTTGAATAAATCTCCCTTGAGCAATAAATGCTGTGCTACTTACAAAGTAGAGAATCCACAGAATGGCCAATTAGCGTGTTACATTAGGGGTGGCTGACAGAATTTATTACCACGGGAGTAATGTGTTACAAGACGTATTGAGATAAAGGGTAAGGAAGCAGATTAACTATGGAGAAACTTAAGGCGATTCCAGTTACTTAGAAACATTCGCTTCTATGTGGAGTACGAATGTGTTAGGCATTATTGTTTTATAACATTAGTTTGTATTAATCGAAAATTCGGAAATGGTAAAAGGGTTAACGTGGGACTCCCGCCAGTAACGAAGTTCATCAAGCCTTTTCTTCAATTTGTTTACCAGCTTTAACGGCAACATACACAAATAATTTAAATCTTTCAATTGCCGTTTATTATTAGTTTGTTTTTTATACAAATATTTACTGTTTCCATACGTTTAATGTTATTATAATAAAGGTGTAGAATTAATTACAACATCAAAGCTAAGCTGGTAAACACAATTAAATGTCAATTTATTTAATGTAACGTCATCAGTCTAGACCTAACCTAAATTATTGTGCGTACTATTCAATCTATTTTACCTCGTTTAACGGCAACATACATATAATAATTTTAGGTCAGGCCTTGACTAATAATTGTAGGTTAGGCCTAGACTGATCAACCAACATTTTATGTTTATTGAATGTATTTCAGCGCTTGACGATAATATCTGAACTACGCCGGACGGAACCAAAACAGATGTTTCTTGAATGTATTTACATTCATTGCTATAGTAACCAATTTGGTAACGCTTTTTCGTTACTCGTATTTTACGTTTGTCATTGCCATAGCAACCAATTATTAACCCTTTTTCTCGTTACGCTTTACATTTTCTATTTGTGAACGCCTGCCGCAACCCGCGTTAAGGAACTTCGTTCCAAAAACTACTCTAGTACCTACTTACTGTAATTTTTGTTTTATACAGGTTTGGGAATATGTCTGGAGTATCTATATTGTATATTTAGGAGGCTTTGTCCTCACTGAATGACTGAGTAACCGACATGGAATCGACGTGGAGCCAAAATTAAATCTATATTCTTATTGGGTCATAGATGCAAACTAAAAAAGAGTTTTTCAAAATCTTTATTTCAAAGCGTAAAAATATCGATCTTTTGGGGGTTCACTCACAGACCTACAACAAATAAAACAGCTGTTCGGATCAAAAGCTTAGCAACACATGTTTGTATACATTAATTGCCATAGCATCCAACTTAATCAAATTTAGTATCAGTTTATTATTTTTTACAGTCAAAAGCTGGTTTAGGTAAGATTAACAAACTAAAATCTACGAAAAATTCTGTATGATAATTTATTTGAAACATCTGTAGTGAATTTTACAAATAAAACAGCTTATTTTAATAAAAAAAACATAACGGAATATTAGGTTAGGCGTACAATGAACCAAAACACCTTTATTTGCAACCAATTTGACAGATTTAGAATCAGGTGATTTTATTGTTCACAACTAACAGTTTTAGTTTACGTAAAACCAAACAAACGGCTTATTGTATCCTAAAACATCTGGTGTTACATGTTATATTGTTTCGTTTAGTTACTAATATAAAAATTTGTTTGAAACGTTTATTATTAATTCTGTAAATATTAATGGTGAAATTACAACGCGTGCAACAGTTCGAGTTATCGAAGTTGGTCGTGTCTATTTCGATATATGTCTTACAATAGTTATGTGTGTAGGTCATTGCAATGAAAATATCAGCTTATACAATAATCGGTTTGCATTGGCTTGTCCATGGGTCGCCACCGGGGCTGACGAATGAAGCGAGCAGGGGCTAAGCCCCTAAGGTAATTCGAATGCTGTTTAGAGAAACGCAGTGAAACTTTGCATTTATGTGTGTGTCCAATAGTTTGACGTGTTTTACTTGTTTTTGGCGTGACCGAGGTACTGCCCACTTGCAAATGTAAACTTATTCCTCATTTTAAAGGTATTTTTTAGTAAAACACAACATTGGAAACACAACCACAATAAACGGCACCAGGAACTGGCACATACTTTTTCATAAACATATTTAAATTATCGAACATATTCACTGTGACTTCGTAATTGTAGGAGGGGTAAGAGAGGTGACATTAAAATAGTAGATTAACTAATAAATATTATTATTATTAGCTAGAGAGAAAACTCTTCGATCGATTTCGAACAAATTTGCACCAAACACGTCAATTAGGCCTGTATAGATGCACGAAAAATGTTTTGAAACTTTTTGAAAATAACCCAATTTTCGACCAAAAAATCCCCAAAAATCATTTATTATTGTTATTACGAGCGTTTTTTGAAATATGCGGTTTTTGCATATGATAGAGTACATTAAGGGCTAAAAATAAGCCAAATTTTATCAAAATAATTAGAGCCGTCTTTTTATAAAAAAATTATAACTGACTTTTTGGGTGTTTTTTTGACAAAATGGTGGTTGTTTTTCAAAAATTGTCAAAGCCTTTTTTGGTGCATCTATAACATACCGGCCTAAATGACATGTCTGGTTAAATTTTTTTCGAAATCGATGGAATAGTTTTCTCTCTAGCTTTGTATACATACATTCATACAGACATACAGACATTTTGTAAAAACCACTTTTATGGACTCTCAACATCGATTTTTTTTTTGCGATCACTATACCTTCTCTGTACTATAGTATAGTGAGAAAGTAAAAGGACAATCCATTCAGCAATTACTGCTCCTGAGTATTGCACACCCTTAATATATCTTATATTCTTAAATGAGCAATAATTGTATGTTTTTGCAGAATTTAATTTCGAAAACGGCTCTAAGGATTACCTTGTAATTTGGTACATAAGTTATTTGTTACCCAAAAAGTCAGTTGGACTTATTGAAAATTACCGGAAAACTCGTTTTCTACATCTTTTTCTCAAATTAAAAACTAAAATTTGTCCATTTAAAATACACAGCACAGCTGATGCATATTTTGTCCCTTAAGAAAACACAGCAAGGCTGATGCATAAATGTTTTAAATGCCAGTACCATAATCAGATGTTTCCTTTAAAGTTGTGTGGTAGGCCTAATGTGTATCAGTAGTTACCATACAACTAATAAATATCATGTAACACAGACGTTAAACAACAACAGCTTCTAAAACTTACCCTTTATTAATTAGGTTGTGAAACGTTATAGGCCTAACCTAAAAAAAAATCCTATATGGTATTTACACTCATTTAGGGTACGTTAAACTATAAACAAACAACAATGTTTAAATACATTTTCAATATTTAAACACAAACCTAACATACTTTGCAGTTTCCATGATGTTTAATACTGTACATTGAGTATGTTTATCACTTACCTACTTGATACTTCAAAATAAAATAAAAAATTTTTTTTTTTTTATCAATCGATAAAAACATATCAATTAAACATATTTATTAAAATATTTTAATAAAATAATCTTTAAAGATAATTTTATAATTTTTTTTATCGGGAATATAAAACAAAGCTGGAGTTAAGCTGATGGGATCATAACCAGATCGTAGATCGGCTTCCAGCTAGTATTTTTTATTCTATTTGTAATAAAGAGTGACAGTTTCTGGCTTAGCGTAGAAGGTATTACATGATTTTACTGACAATATTATAGTTGTTAGGAGGCAGTTATTGTGTATTTTATGTTATTCTTTCTAAATTAAACACCAATATGTCGACCCAAGCAGCTTTTATACTGTCATAAAGCCACCAGATGAACTGTTCATTAAAAGTATTATTATTAAACCTATAAATATAAAATTACAATGAAAGTGGAGTATTTATGAACAAATATACACTTTTTTGAAAACAAATCATTTTTAAACTGATTTTATGGAATAAATATTTTTCATCCTCTGTATAAAATAACTAATACAAGAAAAATCCTTCTTGTGCGATGAAGCAAACATTACAGGTTGGAGTAAAAAGATAAAAGCTCAGACTTGGTTGTCCCTAGGGAACTCGGATATTGACTCCTGGTCAATTTAGACTTACAATTTGCTTTAACGACGTTTCTACTAGATTGCTACAGTGTAAAGAAATTCAATATCCTTCAAGTTGTAATTTATACAATACGATCGATGTGTCGTTGCCATCAGGAGACGTTACGTATTGAGCTTGCGCATTAAAAAGTTGCAATTTTAAAATATATATTTCTTAAAAATTAGGTGCTATATTTTTTTTAAATATACTACAATAAAAATAATTCGATTGCGCAGGTGATCAGCTGATGTTAGTTAAACGAAATTTAAAAATTAAGATTATATGTTTTTAGTTTTTCAACCAACTATTTGGAAGAAATGAATAGGTGCTTGCGTTTACGAAATATATTAGTTGACCGAGCGAAGCAAAGTCTCCGTTTTAGCTCGACCATTCGGCATTTCGTCTATATGTCTGTCTGTCAGTCTGTCTGTCTATCAGTCTGTCTGTCTGTCTGTCTCTCGTTTACGGCCAAACGCCTAGACCGATTGTGATGATTTTTGCAAGAACGTTCCTTATTCCTAGGCCGAGCGATGTGTTTATACGGTTTATTTTATATTTTTCATTGTTAACGCCTTAAATAAAATAAAAATGGTGGCTGCACCGTTTCTCTCGGTGTACGGTAAGCTTTTTTTCTAAAGCCAGTTTGTGGCTTAACCGTAAGTCGAATTTAAAAACTAATAATATTTTGCGCGTAACACATTTGATTTTTAACGACATTTTAATCTTGATTTTTTCCTTATCTCTAACGGTAAGCTCACAAAACGGCCGCAAACTGCAAATTTGTTAAAGATCGTCCAAGTTTTTGTATTTTAACCATGTTTTTATACGTTTATTCTAAACCAATTCAAAAGTGTTCAATAGCTTTTTTGTGGATAAAGATTCAAAGAATTCATACATGCCAGTAAAACAATGATTGAAGTAAAATTAACAAAGTTTTTAGCTCAAGAAACGAAAGGAAAAAGTTCAACTTTAATCCTACATAAAAAGTAGTAAAAATTGTTTATAATTTTTTCATAACTGTAAAAAAGTTTCGTAATTCAGTTCTAAATAGAACTGTATAAAAATATTTATCAATTTCAAATTTCTTGTTTTGTAAACACCAGTTTTTATGTTCCTACTACAAGACTGCTAACAAAACTAGGCCTATTTTGAATAGTAATTAGGAATATTTATATCCTTTGCGCAAAAATGACATATTATTATAAAAAAGTGTAGAGAATAAATCAAAGAATTGAACTGTATACTTGTAAATTATTATTTCATAAAAGTATTTGACTTTACTAGAATTACAAAATGAGGTGAAACAAATGAAACTTCGCGGCGATAAAGGACGTACAAAAAATGACCGTTGTACAGCGTGGGAAGTGTTGGTACATGGGTTGAGATTACTATCACGACGCTTTAACATCGTTTGTTTTCATTATTTATAATATTGGAATATGGTAGGGAACTGTAAATACATTGTTAAGTTTTAGTTATTTAAGTATGTAAATATTTAATTATATGTTGGCCCTAAATATGCGATATTTTTAGCTACCTTACGCATTATTAACCTAAATAATACCCAATGCCCCCTAAAAGAAAATCTTTAGCAGTTAAAGCTAAAAAAAAATCTGGAAATTGGTTGACCGTGCAGGCCAACCCTAGAACTTCCCGCTTAGTTTGAATTTTAAACGCTTAAAAATGAGTTTATTTGTTAAAATACCAAAAAACGAAAATTTGTGAATTTTTAAACAACGATAACTTTTGAATGCGTCGTTCGATTTTCATTTTTAAAAAAGCATTCTACGCAGTTTTTAGAGCACAAAAATAAAATGTACAAGTTTATATTGATTGGTTGAGAAATCTGGAAGTTATGTTAAAAAAATACCAGAAAATACCAAAAAACGCAAATTTGTGAATATTTAAACAACGATAACTTTTGAATGCGTCGTCCGATTTTCATTTTCAAAAAAGCAGTCGACGCAGTTTTTTAAGCACAAAAAATGTATACATGGTTTTATAGTGATTTTTTCGCACGCTGTAAAGTTATTTTTAAAAAACATAAAAATTCCAAAAAAAATTTAGGTTATTTTTTTAAATTTCTTCGGATTGGCTTGATGGATTAACTCTCAAATCTAATCAGATCTAAGTTTTGATACACCCTTTTGAATGACATGTCGTAGAATTCAATCGGTTGATTCGTTTTTGAGAAACTGTACGACAAAAATTTATTTACACACACACATCCACACACCCCCACTCACACACATACACACACCCACACACACACACACACACACGGTCGGACACCTCGGCGGGAATAGTCAGAATGGCTTCCTGGGACCTCAAAACGTGGAGATTTAATAAAAACTCGACTTTCGAAAATCGGACCGAAATCAATAACTTCCCTTTATTGGTAGCGGGAAGTTAAAAAACGAGAACTAGAAACCCCGGAATCGCGAGAATTGCAAAATAATGTTTCACTGGCTAAACCTTCTGCGTACTTCCTTACTGTTACACAATTTTTAACCTCAGCTCAAAAACACATTTGTTATTTCAACGAGCAAGGTCTACTATTCACAGAACTACTAGTAGAATTTGTTTGCATGTCAGCCTTCCTCCCAGCTCAAGTGTTCCTTCGTTCAGCTATACCTTCCGACCACGGATTATGGAACACGCTTTGCGAGATTACATCCCGACCGTTGGTCCCGGCTCAGAAGCTGCCCCCGCGGTAAAATCCCCCAAATGGATTTGAGGGTACTTTTATTGTATTTACGTTTTCATCGTTTGTGGGGGGGGGGAAACCGGCTGCTCTATATTGTCGTGAAAAAAAAACAAAATGTGCAAAATAATCTCCTTTATATATTTCTGTACAACCAACGTTTCTTGAAAATCTTCGAGAAAGGAAAATCTGTACTTTATTATAATTTAAAATATCGGTTGTCAAATATTAAAATTACACAGTTAATTTGTATGAAAAGTTTAACAACATAATTTTAGGTTAGGCCTATACTGAACCAACACATGTTTCTTTTGTATGTACATTCATTACCATAGCAACCAAGTTGGCAAATGTATACATTTAAAAAAATAGAAATCACTATGTTCGTTTTAGAGGTATCACCAAGTACACTAATTTTACACAACTTACAAAATTACGAAGTGCGATGTAAATTTCATCGGTAGCTTGATGTGACTAAATCGATTCAGCTATTGAGTTTTAAGCCTTTGAATTTACCACTGCCTACTTTATTTCGTAGGTTTCTTTTTCTTCTTTTAAGATCAGCTGTTACATTAATGTTCTGGTTTATACCAGTACGTGTGTAAACCAATGGAGAAGAAGAAGTCATCGACGAAATCGAAAAAGCGTTTCACTTTAAGTGCGTCCACGAGTTCGTATAGTTTAACTCATCCAAAAGTGATGAGTTTAAAAAAGTTTTTACGTAAAATTTTTAATACAGTGAATTAAGTCACATTGTATAAACAAGTGTTTCTAATTTATTACATAAAGTTGTGTAGTCTGGAATTACATTTTAAAATTATTATTCAAAAAAACCTTATTTCGGTAGTCCGTGATGGCAGACTATAATTATTGGAAGGATTGAATTAATAATGTTACGAATGACTTAAACAGTTGTAAAATAAAACATGCGTGAGTAACATGAATATGTTAAAGACCTCCCTGTAACAACGTAGTATTTCAAATTTCTCAAAAATAAAACTTAAAAAAAATACCCTCGCGTGTACGCCATAACAGGATAAGATAAAGGCGTAGGCCTATTTGTTTTCATTAAAATAATTTGACAAAAACCTCTCATTTAGACCAAACAATCACGTACAACCCTCAAAGGACGCTTCTGTACAAACAGGTGGTAATGATGGTTCATCCCCAGGAATTACAATTCTGGCGTTTGTCGTACGGATTACAGATGGTGGATCCGTTTTCTCTTCTGGACAGGTGACTTCAGATGCAGCTCCTGAGAAATACTGGCTCTCTATGCCGATGACCTTAAATGGCTACAGCTAAAGTGTGGATCGATAGACGCAAAATACTGGCTTGAGCTACAGTGACTAGTGATGGCAAAAACGATTCTTTTCATTGAGCTGAATCAACTCTCTTGAAAGTACCGATTCATTTCGTTCATTCGATTCATCGCTCCCACAACTCACTCGTTCGTCTCTTTCAGCTTGTTTGGCGCCATTCTGTCTATTATTAGCGAATTTCCACAGGAAAAATGAGCTATTGCAGTGGCCCTTATGGTGAGACCCAAGGTCGGGAGTAGCAAATGAGCACCGATCATGGTCCCCAGAACACGTTTTGGAGTGTCGTTAAAAATCATATATAGAATATATAAGTGTTCGCATTCTAGCGGCCGCATTTTAAGTTCGATTTGGATCCAATTTGGTACAGATGTTGCTTTTCTATGTCGCTCGGACGAATTCGTTAGCCAAAAAAATCCAATCGGAAGCACATTTTTTGACCGGAAGTAACAATTGTTTGAGATTTTTCCTACGAGAATGAATTTGTTTTTTTTCTACAAATATAAATGTAGGATGTTATTCTGCATATTTTTTTTACGCGACCTTATAGCTTGCTTGGTTCCCCTAAAATCGATCAAAACGTAAAAAACCATAAAAGTACCCGGTTCGAAGCCAAGTGGTGCAAACTCGCGAGGCCACTAGGCGCAAACAAATTCTACTAATATATTGCGTACACACAGACAGCTGTTCAACGCCTTCGTAAGTAGACCTATTTCCCAAATTGTTGGTTGAAACCCTAAAACATAGGCATATAAACTTAATTTTGGAAATTTCCTCAACTAACGTCAGAGGTCCAGCTGCGTGGTCGAATTATTCAATTTTTTATTATAATTTTCTATCAAATTGTAGATATAAATATACAGTGTGATTGAAAAGTCCCGGAACTGTGTAATATATTTTTTACCATTATAGATAAAGTAATGAGACTTGGTATATCAATAATAGCTATAAATGTCTAATCTTTTAAGGTATTATCACTTTTTAATCCCTTAAGGGGGACGGCCCACGAGGAGTCAGACAAAATTCTTAAATAGCAGCATAGGTCGAGTTTGGTATCAAATTAAAGGTCTTAGTTAGTAGAACACATTGCCGCAAACCGGACTTCGAAAGGTCCACTCTAACCAAAATGGCGGCCCTAAACGTGTTGAAATAAATTGACATTAAGTTGCTAACATCTCGAAAAGGAAGAATTTTTAGAAAAAATTTCGAGAGACAAAAAATGTTTATTTCAAAGTGCTTGACCTAAACAAAGTGCTCCCAAATTAATTACGTAATTTTTTTTTAAATTTTCTAAGATGAAGGAGTAAAAATAAAATTTACGAAATCGATTTGGAAGTAATACTCTAAACTTAAACCCAATTGTATTTTAATATAGAACATGATTGAACCATGGCAAACCCGAGTGATGACTGCGTATGAATCTGAAGTCGTCCAGTCGTTCGTATGATTCATCAGTTATTTCATCAGTTCATTTCATTGAGTTGGTCGGTTGAATTTAGTCGTTCACCAAATTAATCGATTTATTTACGAAGCTGGTCATGAATCAGTCGATTCTTTTGCTGATTCGTTCAAATTGAACGAATCGTTCGTTAATCGAACATCACTGACTTCCACCGTCTGAATATTCCTGAAAAGACTGGTTCATTTGTGATTTTCGTTAACAGGATTCAACTGAATCTACAGTTGTGTTTGAACGCAATGAGCCCCCGCGGGTTCTGCATAGCCGTTTTTCCTCCAGATTTTTAAACTTGATTTTAATACAATATTATCCGAGGCGCCCGTACACAAAGCAGAAAAATTCAACTGATTTGCCGATCCTGATAAACGACTATTTGAAAACCTTTCTAGCACTCTACCCAGCACTGCCATTCACACGCATGCGTGTTTCGAGTCACGCATGACCTTGTTTTTATTCCAAACATAAATCACAGCCTTGACCTTACCAGCCTTGACAACTGGAGTAAATAACTTAATCTATGCAATACAAACACGGAATCAGTCATTAAGCCCGCTTCACACGTTGCAATTATTTAGTTGTACAATCAGATTGCAACGTGTAAACGAGAGATTGTAACAATTAATTGTAAGATTGGA
>JAGFPH010019690.1:0-14980 GCA_018207615.1 Philaenus spumarius
GTGGATGTCCATCTTTGGTTACTGATGAATTGGTTCTTGCTGTTGACAAAAAGATTAAGGAAAACAATAAGTTTACAATTAATGCTCTTGCTACCAAATTTACGCAAATTTCACGAACACTAATTTGTGAAATTGTTACTAAGTTTTCTAAAACTTTAGTCGTGTAGGGTGCCCAAAATTCTTACGGAACAACACAATAAATTACGGATGGGCAGTGCACTTAAGTTTTTGACATGTTACGACAATGATGGCGATAACTTTCTGTCTCAGGGTGACGAAACTTGGGTTGCTTATGAATCTCTTGAAACTAAATGGCAATCGATGGAATGGAGGCACACTTCGTCGCCAGCAACACAAAAACCCAAGACAATCTTGACACCTCGAAAAATCAGTGCACAGTGTTTTTGGATAGACAAGGCATTTTACTGATCAATGTTTGGAGCGAGGTGAAACAATCAATAAATATATTTACTGCGAGACGCTTAAGAAACTGCGCCGAGGAATGTTCTCAAAAGGTGTTGTTTTCTTTCATGACATTGCTCAACCACACACTGCGAATGTGACAAAAAAACTCCTAAAGGACTTCTGCTGGGACGTGTTTGACCATCCTCCATACAGCCCTGACCTCACTCCTAGTGACTTCCATCTCTTTTCGTATCTGAAATCTTTCCTTGGCGGTCAATGCTTCAACAACAGTAATGAGCTGAAAGAACATGTCACCTCATGGTTGAAAACACAGGTGGCAACCTTCTAAGGAGAAGGCATGCAAAAACTTGTGTCACGCTATGACAAATGCCTGGGAAATTACAGGAGCTATGAGGACAAATAGTTTAAAGGTTGTAGATTTTTGTGCAACAAATTGTTTTCCTGTATCTGTACATGATTTTGTTTTATTATCAAATTGAACGTACTTTCTGGACATACCTCGTACTTTGTTGAAGTATGCAGAATGTAGATATTTCTTTAAGTATTTTGATCTGAGATAGTATAACATCTTAAGCCTAAACTAATTATTTTTAAAGGTTTTTCCTTGAATTAAATTAACTTATGTTTTAGGTTAAGACAAAATAAAATCAATATGTCATCTCAGCAAATAGTATATATTTAGATAATTTATTTTCAGACACTTTATATTATGGTATGAACATTGAATTCATTTGAACTTATTAGGTTAAATAAAACTAGCAGCTGGAATTAAAGTGGCAGCCATTGTTTAAAAGTCTCTGACATTAAACTGATTGACCTAGTCAAGTGTATAATATATGAATATTTATTTTTTAACAACTACAACTAAATGTTTACATACCTACTAAAATAAATTTTTTTATTCATAATAAATTTAATGGAGTACACAATTTTAATGAATGTCTACATAAATTTAATTTATTTATAAAGTTGTACAGAACAGGACAATAAATTTAAATTAATTTGGTTTAAGATTTAATTGAAATCTGTCAGTTATTCCATATTCCAACAGAAATATATAGATGACTAGCGGTACCCGCGACTTTGTCCATGTGCGATAACAAATCCTGGTTGATTATTACAGTATGAAGTTGACTTCCGCACGATACTTTTTTCCGACAAATGGTTCAAAAGTTACAGCAGAAAATACCTTAAAGTAAAACTTTACATGTTTTTTGCATTTACAAAAATATGAAAGTTGTAGAGAATTAAATTTCCAATCACCCAAGTGGTCTCAGATTTTTCTAAAAACCTACCGTTGAAACGCTTTAGCTGTTTAAAAAGTCGGTAAACTTACTTTTTGTGTTATATAACTCCTGAACTATGCAACCAACAGAATCGGCTCGGTGACCATTTGAAAGAGCTCGGCGAGCTGAATCCAATGAGCATCTCAAATTGAATAAGTGCTAATAATATAAAATTATAAGCAGAAACATGTCCAAAAGAGGGAAAAATAGTAGTCTTTGGTCGCTAATGATGTCAAAACTTTTGAACGAATGGAGATTTCTCCTAAACTTTCTTGGAGAAGTCCTGCGTCTCATGGCTCAAACCCCAGCTTCTCAGCCGTTCTCAGTGATGGTGTCACTTACATACAGACAGACACGACTTTGCTATATATATTAATATTATATTTATTTGACACTATCAAATCAAACCATATCTAAATGAGTAACGCCATTCTGGTACAACCAGTTATTTTCAATAACTCTTGCTGACAGCTAAATGTGATACATTTAACGGAGTGATGAGCCTATCAGATATTATATTCATTATGTTTATGATCTAAAGCAACCGGATATCCTTTTAAATAAATAAAATGTAGGTTCTTACAGTAAAAACCACGAAAGAATCCCGTTGAGGGACGGGCTTGTGTACACCGAGACCTTGAACGCTCCAATCGCCTTAATGCGACATTGGCATGTTCTTCCCACGCTTCTAACTGAACGCGGCTGACTCAACGCATTTATAATTCTTTAACATGTACGCTCAAGCCTCGAGCGGTAAATACCAGTAGTTCTCGAGACTAGTAGATATGGCAACGCTGCGTGCCCATCCTATAGGCCACCACGCAACTGTATTCTTTAGTGGTCTTTAATATAATTCTGGTCTTTTTAGCTATTCATGCAATAAATCACAATATAATAATCTTTATATCTCTTCTGTTCTTTAAGGAGATATTGAACTTTATCCTCACTTGAATAACAAGTTTAACAAGTTTTGAAAATGCCTGTATTTTTAAATATGTTTTGGTAGGTCTATACGAGTATTAACAAAAATCATTAAATTTACCTCTAAGCATTTTATTTATGTTGTATGAAAATTTGAACAAATTTAAAATACTAAATACTAACATGAAAAAGATATGTCATACAATTCAATTTCATTAGGTTATTCTTTAGAAGTACATGACCTCTTGTTTTGTTTATAAACAAACAATGTAGAAAAAATAACTAATAAAGGTTCTGAAATTTTATTTCCACCGAATTTAAATATAAAAAAACATAAATATGTTCAAATGGAATAATATAAAAATGATCATATTGTTAAAGAAGTTTATAGATATTGTTGTAACTATACTCGTGCTGAATCTGCAAACCATGCTTATTACCTGACTTTACCTACATTTCGAGACCTAGTAAAGTCTCATATTTTATACTTTCTTCATTTAATTTGCATGGTTTAAAAATCTTCGACTATTTTTGTAAAAGAACCTGTTGCATCCTAGTAGTTTTGATAATCGATGTGTTTGTGAACCTATAATTAAAGCAGGAACAGTTTGCATACAGATAAAATCTTTATTGTGTCATACAATATATCTTTATTAAAATAAAACTTATTGTTATTAAATTTACATATTTATAGATAGCAACACATTTTATACAATATTTACTAAATTAATTGCGTAGAAAAATAGATACTAACCCTAATTTATTGGAAAAATAATTCAATTTATAAAATCTAAGAATATTGTAAGAAATGTTGAGAAAAATTACAATCAAACTTTCCTCCTTATTATTACGCTTGTACTTTGCCTTTTTTTAAACTTTACAACTTTCAAACAAACTTTAATATAGCAATAAATAACTAAGCATATGACCGATGATAAAATGTCAGCTCCCTTCTACAGGCAGGAGAAGGTTTCTAACAAAAGAAAATAATTCATCTGATTTTACAGCTTCTGCTAGTTGCAAGCGACTGCACAATCCTTTACTTCTCAAAACAACTTTAGCTTTCTGATTGTTTGCAGCTAACGACCAGATTATCAGGCAAATATTATGTTTTTCATCGTCATTCCCAGTGAGAAGTTTTTCACCCAGTAAAGCTAAAAATGGTTCTGAAACATAAATAAAGTTTTGGATTTAGGCTTTTAAAAACTAATATCTTGTCATTCTATAGATCTTTCTTAGAAGTATAAGTAAGCTAGATGTGATTTGATAGAACAAAACATAACTATGTAACAGTAAGAATGGTTGTGTAAAGAATGTGTTACCATAGACATGGTCTGTTACACACTATTGTGCAAGACATGTAATCAAAAAATTACAACTAATCCAATTTTGTAGTTTAAAATTCCAATTTTGTTTCATCCAGAAAAAATGTACTATGACAAGACATTCAATAGAGGTGCTAGATGTGCGGAGATTCGCCGGACATGGGTGAAAAAAACCAGTTATGAAATTTGTAATTTTGTACAAATTTAAAATTAATTGGAGATCTAAAATGTATGCAGTGTGCATGACTTATATTTATTTGTGATATTCTGAAGGATAAATTGCATAAATTGGAAGATTTTTCTGGCATAATTTTTCTTATTTGAATTACATTTTCAAAATTATCAAAAAGGTTATATTTCCCAGAATTATCTGAAATCTTGTAGAATAAATGTAAAGGGTCAACTTTAGGCGAATTTAGCCATATTTTAACTATCAAACCAAAATTAAATAAATTACAATTTTAATTGGTGCCTGAAAAGTCATTTTAAAACTTCTCATGTTAAAGCAGCGAAAGAACAAAGGATTTTACCAAACATCTATATTCTTATATTAAGAGACATTAAAAGAAAAATGATACGGTAAAATTATTAACTTTTATTGTTTATTTCAATAAAATTTACAATTTGTATAAACAAATATGTAGAGTAATTAATTAGCACTGCTGTAGGTGTAAACCATTTCGAAAAAGACAGTAAAGAAATAAAAAGAAAAGGCAGTTATTCAACAATCTTTAAAGTAGCTTTAGGTAATTATATTATAAGCTAATGTACCTTATAATAGCACCATTGAGGATAACATACCAAGGATAGTTGTTGAATGATACCTTCTAATTCAAAAGCATTGTATCATCAATATTTATTTATATTGCCATTACTATTTAAAGTATTTGAAAAGTTTTTTTTAGCAAGAATTAAACCAATCATTCAGGATAAACTATTTGTAGTAACAAAGAGATTTGGTACATTGATTAGTCAACATTAGAGTAAAGAAATTGGAATAAGAAAAGTAACTCTGCATCGCTTATGAATGTTCCCAAAGTTTTCGACAAAGTTTGACATTCTGGTCTTAATGACAAGTGACAATAAATACTTCCTCAAAACTAAAGCCATATTGAAGTCATATTTAGTGGACAGACTGTTCAAAGTTAGGATTGATCCTGAGTATTCCAATTTAAGAAAGATTGAAGCTGGAGTACCTCAAGGTATTCCAATTCTGTATTTACTTTACACATGTGATATACCACAAGAAAACAAAACTTTGATTACAACATTTGCCAAGCTAACATTTGATGATACAGCTATATTTACTGTAAGGAGAGGTACAGTAGATGACCAACAAAGATTATAAAAAAAGTTGACCAAATTAGTACTGACTGGAATTAATACAAAATGGTGCATTAGGCTAAATGAAACAAACTTGGTTGAACAATTAGTAATCAATTTGAATAAAATGTATTGGTTGATTGAAAAGAAATCTGAGTTATTAATACTCAGGCATGCTCTTCTGCCATCCATTGACACTCGTTAGTCTGTATGCAGACTTTCTAGCCTTCGACATTATGTAGATGCATAGCGACACAACAAATTGCTGCTTCGTAAGCAAGTGCTAAAACTTGTGTGGACAATGAGCTATGGAGTTGTACCATGAAAATGCATGTAAACGTTATTTAATAGTAAATGCTCTGTGGTATGTTAGTAACAACACAATTGCAACATTTAAAGACGTTACAAAAGACTTTTTAGCTTTATCAGCCTCAAGTTGGGAAGGCCATTTTTAACATTTAATTGCGTTACAAAGGTTTTATAAAGTTAAAGATAAAAAAGAATTTGTCCCGACTAGCCAAAAATTTCAAAGTTACAAAATAAAAAAGACTTGTTAAATATTAAAAATTATATAGAATGTGTTTCTTGTTATCAATTATTATTTATTGTTTATAAAATGTAAATATATTCAAATGAAAAGCTTAAATAAAATTATTTAAATTTATAACCTCAAAATGACTATTGTTTGTAACCTATTCTTTTAATGAACCACCTATAGTAAACTGACCCATGATTTGTGACATCACATAGCCTAAAGCACTATTTCGCCAAGAACTTTGTCCGTATTACCAGACATGGTTAAATATTGTTATAATTATAAAAATTTGACTTAATTTAGTTTCGAAGATTCGATCACTGTATAAGTACGTTGGGAATTGAATCATGGATGCAAAACAAAAGAAATCGACCTACATGATGATTGACTATATGATTTAATGTAACATATTTGTAATCATGTTAAATCTTGCAAAGAAACTAATCAAATGGAAAAGTATATATTTTAACATAAGTATTTTATAGTTCTCAATTTTAATTATGAAAAACAAAAGAAAAAGCAGACAGTATAATAAAAAAATAAAACTAATATTACCAATACTTGCAAGTTTTTTTATGATTTCCCAAATGACGTAAGCACAGTTCATGCTACACTAATTTTTTTGAATCGCCGTCATCTTTTTGTTAACAATTGACGAATTGCAGTTTTTTCAAATTTATTTTAACAAGCTTTAAATTCAGCTCACTTCACACCAACTAAAACTTTACATTAAAACGTTTAACATTTGATGACATAGGTGACTTCTAGCCTAGGCTTCTCACTACTATTACACAAAACTTGTTGGAAATTAATATTTTTTACTGTAATTTACTTTGTCCACGAATACTAGAACACTGCCTAGTATTTTAGGATACTTTGAGTTACTTTACAACACTAAAACACTTAAATGAACCACCCAAAAAGATATCTCCATTTACCGACATTCGTCCGTACTGTCGTGAGCCTTATTAAGAACTGAGCTAAACACATGCAATTTTCCTAGGCGCTAAAACCTTGACTTCCGGCGAATTGTTCTGGAATATTCCTACATGTTGCTTCTGTTTGGTCTCACCGCATACTTTTTAAATTTGTAAACAATGACATTCCGATCTGTCAGTTATTTATTATATTGTCTTTTTTACTAATTTTAACTGTCTGGTTTAAAGAAATGATTTGTTTATGAAAACCAACTGTCTGCTTTAACTGATTTGCTACATTAATTTATTTCCCTGTGATGACCATTGACTATAAAAATAATAATACTATTAATATTTTTCCTCTTCTATGCGAATTCGAAGAACTGCATATGTTATACAATCCATCTAGATCTAAGGATTGAATCTGTTATGTTCAAAATCCAGCAGTATAAATTTCGCAGCATTGTAATTTTTAAGTGCTTCAGGTCCTTCACAATACTGAACTATTCGGGTTTAGCCATTTTAATTAGTTTATGTGGCTCCAGTAAAGGGATGTAAGAATTGATGGGTGTTAACACTGCATGATAACCAACTTACCATTTCTACCATTGTCAGATAATAAGACTAGTTGTAGTATATCTTTGAGTTTTACACTACACAAGACTTCAGACGAGGAGAAAGCTTATTGATTTTTACAACTATCAAAAATATTATTCATTTACCAGTGGTAAGAAGTCGTGATCTATTTAACTGGTCAAATGAAATGTTACGAAGAATAAAAACACAGTAAGTTCTACTCTTCTCACGACCATGTGCTGCACATTGAATTACTAAGTTCAAAAGATCTCCAACCTGAAAATTAGTTGAAAAATAAATGAGAATTAGAAACATTTTTCTTAAACTTACAGAAATTATTCAGAGAAATTTTAAGTTTTCATTAATTATTCATCATTGAAAAAATTTTTTTTTTTTAAGTAAATGTGTGCCGTTGTGGGACACCCGTCTGGAACGAAGTTCATCACACCTTTTCTTCAATTCTTTTACCAGCCTTAACGGCAACATACACACATAATTTTAATCTTTCAATTGCCGTTTATTATTAGATTGATTTTTATACAAAGATTTACTGTTTTCACACATTTAATGTCATTATAATAAAGGTGTAGAATTAATTATAACATCAAACATTAAGCTAAGATGGTAAACACATTTAAATGTACATTCATTGTAAATACATATTCAATAAACGTAAAATGTTGGTTCATCCGTCTTGGCCTAACCTAAAATTATTGTGTGTATGTTTAATTTATTTTAGGTTAGCCTAGACTTAAACTTATTTTCTAGGCCTAAACTAAAATTTCAGCGCTTGACGATAATATCTGAACTACGCCGAACGGAACCGATCGTCTCTTAATTTAAATTGATGGACCAAAACTCATGTTTCTTGAATGTATTTACATTCATTGCCATAGCAATCAATTAATAACACTTTTTTTCGTTACGCATTACATTTTCTATTTGTTAACTAACTCCTACCGCAACCCGTGTTAAGGAACTTCGTTCCAAAAATATCTCCGACTTTAGAGACTAAAGAAAAGAAACTAAAATACTTTTTTCTTACAACCGCAAGTAAAGTATTATTTTGTTATTTGTTTTTGTTATTCCGCCATTTTGATTTGATTGATTATAAGCAAATGAAACTTGAGGGTAACTATTTTACATATCTATGTAATATAACTTTAGAGTTTCCAGTTTGTAGAGTGTTTGTTATGTCCTTCATATTAATTTAAAAATAGCAACCTCTTTGTGGGACACGCTATATATAATATAGGCAATAAAAATCATAATCCCAAGTTCAGAAAATCCAGGTCTACAGGACTGTCTATTTGATAACCCAATAATTATCAGCCTCATAGTTTTTTTTGCATTGTAAAAACTCTTCCTGAAGGACTTGCATTGCCCGAGAGTTGTACACCATACATCGATATTGAATGGAATAGACCATAATTTGTCTAAGAAGCACTTCTGAGTTAACATACTGCTACAATTTTCTTAAAAAATAAATTACACTAGATAGTTGTATGCAAAGATTTTATTTTTTCTAAATGAATACATAATAATTACACTGTCTTGAAGGTTTCATTTTCCAATAGAGATGGTTAAGTGAAAAGATTATTTTCATCACTCCGTACCGAAAGTAGCTACTTTCGATGTCAGCTGGTAGCAACGAAAACGATCGTTTCCCAAGCTCTAATTTAGAGCAAGGGAAAAACGATCAGCTGATTTTCCCTTGCTCTAAATTTGTTTTCCCTTGCTCTCAATTAGTTTTCCATTTGCCCGCTACGCGCTCTGACGTCGCTTTGCCTTGAACTTCTAATTGTTACGTTGTTATGTAGGCTTATTATAGTAAATTTGTTATTATAAAAAAATGTTAATTGAGAAATATAATAGTTTGCATTTTACTGAGGTTTCTTCTTCAGCATTGTGTGTATTTTTGCGTCGTGATGAAAAGTACCGTTCATAACTTGTACCGAAAGTGAATTTCCGGCACTTGCTCCAATTATTCCCGTACTCGGCTTCGCCTCGTACGTGAAACACACTTTCACATGCTCGGCTTCGCCTCACACGTGAAATTCGATATTCCTGTGTTCGGCTCCGCCTCACACATGAAACTTGGGCGCGCACCGGAAAGTGCCACTTTCGGTACTAGTAATGAAATATACTATTGTTCAGTCTTGCCTTTATTAATTTTAAGATTTACAGAAAACCAAGTCCTTGCAAGTTCTGTAGAGGAAGACCAAATTGGCATTAGCAACTCAAGTTAGAACCAATCCACACTAGACTGTGGGTTGCAGTTGTACATGCGAGTGTGAATGTTATGTTTAAGACCATTGTTTAAGTTGTCGGTTTAAAATTAAGGGTTTAATGAAATGTTATTTATGTTTAAGGAGCAGGTTCTAGTGCATGGGGTTTCAAAAACGGCAATATATTTTCCGTGCTAATTGAGTTTTGAGAACTGTGATTGTTGTGTCAACATTGCCTTGCTGAAGTTAGTTTTCTTTACTGAGAAATAGAGTGGATCAAATATCTTGAACTGTCACAAACAATTTATACTCAAATTACATTTATTTATAAACTACACCAATTAGTGTAAATAGACACTTAATTGCTACAGAAAACAGTTCAAGTTTAATTACAAACCTTCAAATACTCATTTTGTATAATTCCAACAAAATACAAAACTATGAGGTTAAAAGTGTTATACTTACTTTTGGCAAGGCTTGTTGCCCTTCAGAAAAGGAGGTGAAGACGTTGAGAAACTGAAGCCACATACATTCAGTTTGTTCATTTGTTTGTTTTTTGTCCTGCCAACTCTGAGCCCAGAATTGCAATAAGTTGCTCTGAAAACATTCAAATTAAACTCATGGAAGTGATGGAAGCAGTGAGAAACAAATTATTGCACGGACACCATGGTACTTTAGGAATGTTATGTCAACTTAATATTCTCCCATTGGTAACTTGCCTCTAAAAGTGATGAACAATTTTATTCCAGAATAAAATAATTGGCGCTTACGATTATTGAAATACTTGGAATGGTTAAATTTTTTAAAATTATTATTAGATTTTGCATAAGTCATTAAAAATTTTCAGCAAAACCTAGTTTGGCAAAATAGATCTAGATAGCCAGATGAAATGTTTATTATAACGTAATTTGATCATTTTCATTTATAATCATATGCAATTCAGTAGTGATTGCACGTAGTGACCACTTCCTAGAGTGGTTGCGCGGCGTCAAATCGACCGTAGCAAACACTAATATTGAGTTGGCACCACCGTTTTTTTGTTTCCCGTAGGTTACAGTCTAGGACATCTCTCCCCCTACCCCCTTCCATCCCCTCTGGCTGCGGGAACCGGTTTGTGTCACTCTGTTAGTCGTAATTTGTCAGTCATTGTGAGGTGCGGTCGATTTGACGCCGCGTGACCCCACTTGTGTAACTCGAAATCCTGTGTTTTCGCCTAGCGCTAACTGTGTTATGAATACTTTTCTTTGTATATTTCGAGTGCATTTATCATTTCTACACCGGTTGTTTAGTTAGTTTTTGTTTTTAGTCGTAATTTGTCAGTCATTGTGAGGAGCGGTCGATTTATCACTTATAATCAAAAAAAGGAACCAAAACAGTAGGGACAAAATAAAGATGGATCTTCAAATGTTATAAGATCGGGATATTCAAATTCAACAAAACTCAAGTGCATCAATCATTGGATGTTTTACGACCAGACTAAAAACCTAAATGGACTCAACGACATTAAAGCAAAATAAAGTAAAAGAACAACCCAACAAGCAGTCTTTAGCCATTGTGTATTAAAATACATTTGAACTCCAGTATTTCAAAAAATAAGTGCTAATTATTTTAAATAATGACAACCTTGAGACAAAAATAACCTATACTTGCAAAAAATATTTCATATTGACGGAAGGTTTAAGACCGAGTTGTGCATAAAATAATGTCCCTTTAAGCTTATAAATTTTATTTATTGTAATTTAGTAAGAACATGATGAGGAATGGGGGCCATGAATAGACATCATGTTAAAAAAATATACAAATTTGTTTTCCATTAGCTTTTGTAAAAAATCATAATGGTTTTATATTATAATTTTGACAATAAGTTCCATTTCTGACTATAGAATTTTTGATAAGTTTGATTACAAGCAAAATTCAACTTTGTATATATTTGATTTAATGTCTTACATTTACATTTAATCACTCAAATGATAAGCAGGAACAAATATTTAAAAAAGCAAATATACCATGATAGTTATTATAATAAAAAGACTCTGGTTTGAAACGGAAAGAAATGAAATATTTGATATTTAAAACTGCAAGTAGTTCTTAAAATATTTCTAAAGTAGCATTTCCACGAGGCTGTTGAAAACAGAATAATAATAGATTTTGTTATATATTGTATCTTGGTGCTAACGTTTCTACATTTGACTTCATCTACATTTTTTACTTTGTCTAGTTTGGTGAATTAAACACAATTTTAGGAAACACCAAAGTTTAATAAAAGATTAACACTATTTTCTACAACAACAAAAAATCATTTTAACACTAAGACAGTTCAGCTAATAAGTCGCCTCAGTTACAGATGCACTGTTTTAAACTCAGAAGACCTCGTGGTTCTATATTCATCATTTCATTACCGACAATTATAGCAACTTTAATTATTTTAATTAAAATCAATAATTTAAGGACTCACTGTCTTTGCACATTTCATAATATATATTACAATCTCTGTTTACCTTAGCAATAACAACTCTACACTCGTGTGCTTGACAAGCATGTGACAGTAATACAAGTGAACATTTTTGGATTTCTAGCAGATGTTGTTCTTTAGTCAACAAAGCAACCAGAGAGTGTATGAAGGAATGTGAGCTAGGAGTCTTCCTCTGGCCTACTCCAGACATAGTACTAGTCAACACCAGAGTCTGAGAACCTGTAAACAATTTTAAAAAAAAATGCTTTTCAACATTCTATGTTTATGGACATTCTTCCGAAGCGCAACTAAAATTGTATGCAAGGTGTCAAAAAAGTCTGGGTACGGCTTAATATTTCGTATATAAGGAAAATTTGAAGGTAGATGTGGTTGAGGAACCTACTCTATGTAAAAATACTATTTATTAAAATATAAAAAAATTTATCGGCTATTTTGAATGTAACTTTGTTTTTTTTAAATAGGAAGGTGGTCATGTGATACATCATTTCGATGTAGAATTTCAAGGAAAAACCAACGGTGAAATTTGCACATACATATTTTTAACCGATTAAAAATGGTGGTCAAAAACAACGAAATGATGTTTATGATTTTGCCCCATTTTGCTGTACTATTTTTGTTTTAGTATTAATTATTATTCTTTTTGGATTCAGAATTAAATAAGCTTTCAAACGATATGCCACACAACGATATTTGGTTGAACCACTCGAAATCAATTTTGAAAAATCAAATGGCTGTAACTCAAATTGTTAAATACTCTCAAATATCGTTGTGTGGCATATTGTTTGAAAGCTTATTTAATTCTGAATCCAAAAAGAATTATAATTAATATTAAAACAAAAATAGTACAGCAAAATGTGGCAAAATCAGAAACACCATTTCGTGTTTTTTTGCCGCCATTTTTAATCGGTTAAAAATATGGATGTGCAAATTTCACCATTGGTTTTTTCTTGAAATTCTACATTGAAATGATGTATCACATGACCACCTTCCTATTTAAAAAAACAAAGTTACTTTCAAAATGGCGGATAATTTTTTTGACATCTTAATAAAATAGTATTTTTACATAGAGTAGGTTCCTCAATCACATCTATCTTCAAATTTTCCTTATGTACGAAATATTAAACCGGTCCCAGACTTAATTGACACCCTGTATACATTTGAACTCTGATAAAAATCTATAATAAAACATACTATCCAAGTATGTCTTTAAATAGTTTTATAAAGTTCTTAAGCTTCTGATTTAGAAGAAACTGATATAAATAAATCTACAACATCGTTAAAACAAATTGTAGTAAATAAACACATTGTTTGTGAAAATTTGTGTTCAAGTTTTATTCTATCATTTAACTAATAGTTGTAACGATTCCAATTCAATTATGTAACACAAAACACAGCAAAAGATTCTTGTATTTAGAAACCCCCAAGAATATAACATTGTCTAAATGAACAGAAAACTGAAATCGATAAAGAAGTTAATAAGGGCTGAAAAACTAGCGACGATGAATGATGAAATGAAGTTTCTGATGAAAACTAAGAATTATATCCTTGGGCAGTTTACACACACTTAATAAAACTGAAGTCATATGACTTCAAATAGAGTGTTTTACGTTCAAAACGGTTCTCCATTTTATTGTATCCAGCACGGTTGCCATTGATCGGAATAGCAAAAAAGTCCCATCATGTTTAAAATTAATAAACGGTACCAGAAACTGGCACATACTTTCTCACAAACAATTTAAATTATTAAACAGATTCACTGTAACTTCATAATTGTACTAAAGTAGGAGAGGGGGTACATTAAAGTAGGAGAGTAACTAATAAATATTAATATTATTAATGCTAGAGAGAAAACTATTCGATCAATTTCAAACAAATTTGCACCAAACATGTCAATTAGGCCTGCATAGATGCAGGAAAAAAGGTTTTGAACAATTTTGAAAAACAACCCCCTTTTTGGACAAAAAACCCTCAAAAATCAGTTATTATTATTATTAGCTAAACGAGAATTTTTAGAAAGATGCAGTTTTTGCATATGGTAGGTTACAATAAAGGGCTACAAATAAGCAAAATTTTATCAAAAACGTTAAGAGCCTTTTTTATAAAAAATAATAACTTATTTTTGGGGTTTTTTTTAAAAAGGGGGTTGTTTTTAAAAACCTTTTTTCATGCATCTATACAGGCTTAATTTACATGTTTGGTGCAAATTTGTTCGAAATCGACCGAATAGTTTTCTCTCTAGCTTTGTATACATACAGTCAGACATTTTGTAAAAACCACTTTTTTGGACTCAGGGGGTCCCAAAACGGATATTTCCACAAAAATCTCAACATCGATTTTTTTGCGATCACTATACTTTCTCTATACTATAGTGTAGTGAGAAAGCAAAAATTAAAGAATTTGTACCCACACTATTGATACTTTTAAAATGAACAATCTTGCAAATCATTTCTAATACTTTTAAAATGTATTACAGTAAAATGTACTAATAGTTTTGAAACTAATGATCTTATGATGTTAAAACTATTGGTTTTCCATATATGAGACAATTTCCAAGTCCAGTTATTGTAAAATCACAAAAAAGATATTTTGGTTTCTTGAATAAATAACCACTTGCTAAAAAAAGTGCTATAATGCTATGTGGACATATTTAGAAAATGTATTAGATTATTTGCTTGTCACACTGCATTAGTGAATTTATGGCGCTTACTGGATACCTAACACTGATCAATAACGACGCTTATACAGGGAGCTTCAAAAAAGACTTTTCAAATTCATATACATTTATTTAGACTACAGAGCTGGTTTTGGTGTAATTTTTTAACAAAATATGAGTTTGTTATACTTAACCTTATACTTAATTAGGTTCAATGTGACTTTCATTGGTAATTTTGCAAAAATCTCATCTGCTGAGCAAAACTGAAAAGATTTTTGTTCAGTTTTTTAGTTGGTAGGTTTTCTTTAAATCTTATG
>JAGFPH010019692.1:0-14978 GCA_018207615.1 Philaenus spumarius
TCCCGTTCTCAAGTGACTAAAACTAACGGTACATAAACCTAGGCAACTAGGCCTATGTAAGGGTGAACAAAATAAAACTACAATTATTACTAACCTTAAATATCTACATGATGGATCTCAGAGATAAGACTGAGAAGTCAAACACAACAACCACAGACACAACACAATTCATGCACTGAGCACACGCAATTGTACCGTTAGTTTTAGTCACTTGAGAACGGGAATTGATTTGTATTCCCGAAACGTCGTGTTTGATTATTTAACACACAAATGATGGAAAATGTCCGAATAAGTAATAATAATAAAATTCAACATCCATCATTAACAAACAATAACTTTAAACAGAGAATATCCAATTAATTTTAAAACAAAATAACCTACAGGTTATACTAAAACTGCGGTAGAAGTAGGTATGCAGCTGAAAAAATAGGCTAATTCATATTTAATTTTGAAATTATTTCCATAAGATAGTAAATACCTGTTTAAAAGATAGCAAAACCTTAGAGCAGGACAAAGTACAGACAGTTGAAAAAGTTTGCAATTAATTATAATTAAAAAAAGTGTTGGTCAATGAACTAACGATTCATCCGCGACTTGACAATAATAACGCTCGTAATTTAATAACAATTAGTGAAAAAATGGTTTTAAACTATTTACAATTTTTTAAACTAAAATAATAATCAATATCACTTTTTTTTCGAATAACCAAACAAACATAAGTTTCAATAATGATTGACCATTCCCATAATTTAGATTTTTCTTTGGTATAAGATAAACACAGGAACATAGGCTATGGTTAGAAGATTTTTTATATAACTCTAGTCTGGGTTTGATAATTGGGAAAGTTCGATCCCTTCAGCAAAGAAAATTATAAAGGCTAATTTAATTGCAACTCACCGATAATATTATGAAACATAATTTTCATAAACTATAAAACGTATTGTCCATGTTGGAATTTAGATTTATAAAAGTACCAACGTTCGTAAGCGGTATTGAATGTACGAGCATATGCAAAACATTAATAACTTCTCAAATACGACATGACACATATTATTTTAATTTAAAAACAATAGAGGTAATAATGGCTAGAAAGACATTATTCGTAGGCTACCGTTTATAGTATTTACTAACTTTAATGATAAAGTCGATCGTTAAGAAAAGTTGTTGAAAAACGTTGGTATTTAACTTGATTGAATTTCTTTGTTAAATGTATCACACAAATCATTTTGTACAGCAAAACATGTCTTAAACAAATATCTTTAACATTTGTCTTTAACAAATCTTAAAATAAAACCGACAAATTTTAACAATAAAATATTCTATTAGCTCATACGTCCTACATAAGTTCAAAATTATAGACCTAACCTGAATTAATTCAAACTTATTTTAATATCGTTTATTTAACATTTATTTACACAATAAAGAAAACTGGGATTCTCAATATTTAAAACAAAAATTTAAGCTTAATATATGCCTTGCTCACCTTGAACAACTAACTCGTCGTCTTTACACAAGTGGGAATGAGATAAGATTCTAGAAGGATTTTAGCACAGATAAGTTATCCTTTTATTTGTGATTTTAGTGAAGACGCTACCCCTACTCTGGTCTAGTGCGCACACTCAACGCGCAACTGTCCAATATGTAGGCTACGATATGTTGGTTGGGCTGAACTTTTATCAATTCGAATGACTCACTTTAATTATGCAATTATTTAAACCTAACCGTGTTCGACCGCTTTTAAAATATTCTAAATTTATAATTTGGATATAACTTTGAAATTTGTGGTGTAAACTCATTTAATACACACCTTTTTCAGATGTCCTGTGTCTTACACTTACATGGATACATTTTATAGCATTAAAAAGTAGGTCAACCTAGAATGTTTTAAATAACTCTAAACCATACTGAACTTTAGACTCATTATAAAATTAAAAATAAGGTTTTCAAAAACTATCGAGTTATGTAACAAATTAAATCGGTGATTATCGCGTTGCCCTAAAATGTAGGCCTACAATTCGAAAAACTATCGGTAAAAGTAAAGAAAACTGGTATCTTGTACTGTTGTAAAATAAAATTAGATTCATTTAAATGGGATGTGTCTTGAATATTCACTAGCCTAGATGACATAAATTGCGTTAGCTTTTAAACTAGTGAATAGGCTAGTCGTAAATTATAAAATTTGCAGGTTAAATGAGTGAATAACTTAACCTACCGAAACAATTAAGGTTCTTGTATTGATATAAAATAAAGTTAGATTCATTTTAAATGGGTTTTATCTTGAATATTCACTAGCCTAGATGACACAAATTGTGTTAGCCTTTAAACTTGTAATTATGCTAGTCGTAAATTATAAAATGTGCAGGCTAAATAAGTTAATAAATTTGCCTACCGAAACAATTAAGGTTCTTGTATTGATGTAAAATAAAGTTAGATTTATTTAAATGGGTTTTATCTTGAATATTCACTAGCCTAGATGACACAAATTGTGTTAGCTTTTAATTAGGCTAGTCGTAAATTATAAAATTTGCAGGCTAAATAAATTAATAACTTAGCATACCGAAACAATTAAGGTTCTTGACAGAAGTTATAAGTTATATAATATATTTTATTTGCGAGATGCACATTTAATATTACAAAAAAAACTTACCTAGATAAATAGCCTATTTGAATTCACTTACCTATGAATGCTGGTTTTACTATGGAATGGGTTACAATTAACTGAAGTTTAAAACATCGGATTATGTATTTTATCGTAGATTTTGCCAAAATCATTATTACAATATTTAAGGTACTAGCTTTTAAAATATATTACAGGATTTGTTTGATAATAGATATAAATTATTAACAAAAATTTGTAATTTCTTGAACTGCAAAGAGAAATGATGCAAGTCAGAGCATGTCATACGCTGCCTTTTTGATCTAATAATTCTATTGATTAGCATTGTACGAAATGTATCGTAAAACCGTGTTTTATTAGCTATAATTTATTTTATAAAATAGACTAATAAAACAGAAATAAAAATAATTTATAATTTGTAATTTTATACAATAATAAATTAAATTAATTACTAATTGGTTACGTAGGCCTACATACCTATTACTCAGCTAATAAAATAATAATTGGTTAGTTTGTTTCTTTTCGACATTATAAAGAAGAAGAAGAAACTATATGGAGTACATGTTCTTGTAACATAATTTTAATTTTCTGATGAAGCTATTGGCAACTTTTTAAATTTGTCAATGCCTAAAGTATGTCTTTAATCTATATTATGTAATTTATTCTTGCATTATAGTTTTTGAAACTAAGTTAATAGTTAAGAGATTAAATACGATATAATATAATATGCATAACCTAAACTTATACGATATTTATCAACGTTCTATTTCGTTTAAACAAACTTTAGAATTAAAAAATTAATAAATAAATAATTCGATCACGCAACTGAACAGCTGACGTGAGTTTAGCGAATTTCCAAAATTAAGTTTATCATGTTTTAGGGTTTTAACTAACTATTAGGGAAATTGGTCTACTCACGAAGACGTTGAATACATTAGTAGAATTGCTTGCGCCTCAGAATCCAGTACCGAATCAAGCTCTGCTTCGTTTCGCTCAAAGCCATGCACCCTCGGGTTATGGACTGCTTCGCTTCGCTCGCAGCTGAAAAACTCGCAAGTACGGTACTTTTAGGGTATTTTTATGGTAGTTTACGTTTTGATCGATTTTGGGGGAACCAGACGGCCTCTAAACTCGTGTAAGAAACAAAATTTTAATGACGTGATCTGGGGACCAGGATCGGCGCTCATTGACCACTCCCGACCTTAGGTCTCACCATAAGGGTCGAAGCAATATCTCAGCTTTCCTAGGGAAATTCGCTAGTAAATAACTTTCCAAAGTAGAAAGTGGCAGACTTATAAAGAAGAAAATAACTAAATTACAAGTGAAAAAAACATGGACCAACCGGGATTCGAACAAAGGACCCGTGTTTTCACTTGTAATTTAGTTAAATTAACCAATGCTGGGAAGTTTGTGGTTTGTAATGCAAAAAAAATCGTTACAAATTATAAATAATAAGAAAATATTATCTAGGCTTCTAAATGTAGGCATAATTCAATATCCTATGTTAATGAAACATCTAGGCTACTGGTTTGTTAGCATAGCCGTCAATAACGTGAGCTATGCATTTTCATAGTGCTTTTTCAAAATGGACTGAGGGGTAGATGTTAAAATTAAAAAGTTTTGCCAAAATCGCAATTCTTGCCTTACGCTAGTCAATCGCATACAGCCCTTTACTACTATTATAATTTCTGTTGTTGTAGTTTTAACGTTTGATTTTTTAAATTTAACCCCTTGAACAATAAATATATCATAGTTATTTTCGGCCCGATCACGGGTTATTGCAATTTCGGGAAATTTTCCCGATGCGATGTTACTCGGTTGATTTTCTGCGAATTTTATCAGAATGTGAGCTAGTTTCGTCTTTAAACAAAAATTAATAAGCGTAATTTCTTTTTTGATCTTCCCTTTACTTTACTTAATTGTACCCGAAGCGAAGACATCGAGCTGAATTTCAAAATCTAAACCTCGACGGAAATCGCTTCATAATATTGATAAGTGCGTCAGTGTAACATTTGTACTATTTGAACCCCTGTATCTTTTGAACAGTATTAATGTAAAACTTTCATGTCTTAAGTAAAATCATAATTGTGACAGACAACAATCTATGTTATAATTTTAATAACTTTGTCACAAAGGAGAGCAAAGTGTGAAGCAGAGGGAATAAGTTCGTAGAATATACAACACTGAGTTAAGTGTAAACTGCCATGCGCATTTATATTCATTCCGCTTTGCTGCTAGTAGTGTGGCGGGGTAATGTGACTAACCAAACTTTGTTTTATAAAAATCAGTACAATTTTTGGGTGTTAAACTAAAACTTTGTGCGTTAACATAAAAATTGGTGAAATTTCAAATGTTAACCTAAAAATTCATAAAAATTTTGGGGTGTTAATCTAAAACTTTGGGCGTTTAATAGATTCGGTCAAATTTTGAGGTGCTAACCTAAAACTTTGTACGTTAACATAAATATTGGTGAAATTTTGGGGTGTTAATTTAAAATTTTAGTCATTAACCTAAAATTTCAGGAGTTAACCTAAAATTTTGTAAAATATCAGGCATGAAGCTAAAAATTCGGTAAAATTTTGAGGTGCTAACCTAAAACTTTGTACGTTAACATAAATATTTTTGAAATTTTAGGGTGTTAATTTAAAACTTTAGATATTAACCTAAAATTTCAGGAGTTAACCTAAAATTTGGTAAAATATTAGGCATTAAGCTAAAAATTTGGTGAAATATACTCATAGATGTTAAATTTACTCCTAAACCTAATTTGTAATTTTTATGTTCGTTCGGGAGTTATGCGTAACAAACTGGCGGAAAACGGGGTTTTTAATGTTACGTTTTTAGCCTACGTAAGCCTAAAAGGGATACATAGCCTATATCGATTTGGGCAAAACTCACTGTGCGTTTATGGGCCATGGAACTCGAATCGAAAATTCTTTTTTTTTTAATTGCGTGAAATGGTAAGGCACAATATTTACGCGATACTTAGTCCTTTTATTTATTATTCAAATCTGGGATGAATTAATCAAATTTATTTTAAGTAGAGAACTAAATGTCAAATATAATGATACAATTATATTTTCTAACATTTTAGTGTGACTTCCATAATATTTCAAAATTAGGGGTTTATAATTTTGTTTAATCCAAAAGTAATGTTGCATATTTAGTTGTACAGAACAAAATATTTTAATCAATACTTTAAAAAAAAAACAGTCTACCATTCCTGAAAAATAATAGCCTGTTTTAAAAGTTTAGACTAGGCCACATGCAGCAGTTAGAAGTTTTTTTTTTTATATAACTCTAGTCTAGGTTTGGTAATTTGGAAAGTTCGATCCCTTCTTTGCTTTTTATAAACTAAATATAGATTTCATCCATTTCTTTAATTCATTCACCAGCCTTAACGGCAACATACACACATTATTTTAATCTTTCAATTGCCGTTTATTATTAGATTGTTTTTTATACAAATATTTACTGTTTCCATACTTTTAATTTTATTATGATAACAGGTGTAGAATTAATTTAACATCAAAGCTAAGATGGTAAACTCAGTTAAATGCCCATTCATTGTAAATACATTCAATAAACATAAAATGTTCGTTCATCAGACTAGGCATAACCTAAAATTATTGTGTGTATGGTTAATTTATTTTAGGCTAGGCCTACCTGTCTTAACGATTAGGCCTAGAAAGTAATTTTAACTCTAGATTCTAGGCCTAACCTAAAATTATTGTATGTATGTTGCCGTTAAGGCAGGTAAAATAAATTTAATAAACATACATTAAAATTTTTGTTTATTTTATTTATTGAAAATTTTCTAAAATCGGGAAGTTATTGGTTTCACCCCGTTTTTCGAAAATCGAGTATTCATCAGATCTCGACGTTTTGAGGTCCTAGGAATCTTCCCTGACCACTCCCGAGAGTGTGTCACCCTGTCTGTATGTTTGTGTGAGTTTGTAAAATGGTAGAACGGAGGTCCTGGCATAAACCATTAACAGCAGAAGCGAGGTCTTGTGGAAAACCGAGGTCCCAAACCCAAGACCTCGGTTTTAGATAAGTGCAGTTTTGCATTGTACATTACTAAAATATCATTTTGGTAAGTTTTTTTCAAAATCTGAGCGAGACCTCGGTTTTGTTTACAGTACTGGTAGAGTGTTATGGAGTGTAAATTAGTTCGAAAAGTGTTCGCACAGAATGCGCTACATTGAACAAAGTTAAAGCTGTAAACGGATGTAGGCTATTTGCCGGATGCCGGACTATTCCTTCGATTCATTTTCAGAAGTTTTGTGGGTTTCGCAGTTCGCTGCATATTTATAACTTGACTGCTTCATTGCTCGTAATAAAGTCGAATAGATCCCATTTATATTTTATTAACTCAAGTTATATTTTAAACATAATTAAGTTTTACGCTATTGATAAATTAAGTTTAAATTTTTTGTAAAATATCTCATTCAGATGATTATTTTAAATGCATTTGTTCTTAAATCATTATTTTACATCATATCCGTTAAGAAATAATGATTTTCCGTGAAGAGATTATTAAGTAAATCTTAATTTTTACTTAGCGTACAATACATCGAAGACGATTGAAAAAAATTCCTTATTACCATACGTTTATATACATTTTTGTTGGCAACGTTTGGGCCCATTATGGAGTTTCCCAAACATTGAAAGTGGGTAATTTCAGCTTTTGTATGTTTTGTGAAACCGAATTACATAAAAAAATTCTGGTTCGTGACAGGCCTAACATTTTGAACAAATAAATAAATGAAATTTTCAATGTTAATATATTACTGAGATTCATACGCAACAGGAATGGAATGGTTTTAAATTGATCATACATTACTAAAATTTCACTTTAACGCAACAGGCATTATACAAAAGTCGAACACTAGGTCGTTATTAACTCTTAAGAAGATAAGAAGATATACTGTTTGTGCATATTAGTAAAGTAACTGTTAGCAAATCATGTTCAATGGTTACAAGGTTGCCAGTAATACAATATTCAAATCAATCATTTTTTAACGCTTATGATTAGTCTCATTTTTAGTAATTATTATCATAAACATTGTTCTCTTCCATTGTCTTCCGCGTTTGATAAATAAATTTGAATAATCTTCCTGTTAGTCTTGATTTCATAGATAATTTAAACAGCCAATTAGTCAAATAAATTAGAACTACAAATGAATACTTGTGCTTTGCATTAGGTTTAGGTCTACTAAATTTGTTTTAAAATAGCACAAAATGTAAATAAAATAGGCTAAATTTAGGTACTATTGCAGGTGTAAAAAGTGTCAGTAGGCCTATATATTATTTTTATGTCAACCACGGGAATACGTAACAACAGAATTTTTTTTTTTAACTTGGAAAATTGCAAGTTAAAACGTCTTACATCCATTGCAATGTATTGCTAACTTTTTCTATATTTTTGTTTGTAAGCTCCTTAATTGTGTTTCTACGAGAAGTGGCCGAACGTTTTGTTGCGGAGGGGGGGGGGGAGGACAAAGAGTGATTTTACTCTCTACTGTAAAGGGCGGTTTACACGCTCAAGCCATTTGCGCAAACTGGCTTGTGCAAACGAACTGAATAAAATATTTCCGTTCACACGCTTAGTTCGGTTTGTGCAATTGTGAAGTGAGGAACCCCAAAAATGTTTATCAGTTTTGTTCAAATTGTTATTAATCAATTTGTATTGTTCAAAATGGAAAATCTGGACGAAGAACTAATACCATGTCGATGAAGATGGTGTTCGTGGTAAAACGACACTCGCAGATTCTGGGCACAACTCGGGGTTTGTTTCATTGTCAGGACTCTGAAACAATATTTAATGTGATTTAATATTAATAACAGTAGGCCTAATAGTCCTCGAGCCCAGGTCTTTAAAAAGTTTATGGTTACCTAACTCTTGAGACGTCGTATATCTCTTATTTATGAAGAGTCGGACAACATGTTTATTTTCAACAGTTCTCGGTATACCGGGGCATTTTCTTTTGAGACCCCGGCAAACTCATTGATTTGATGCGGTAACAAAATGTATGACCTAAATGTAATCTTTCTTTTAATCGGAAGTTTTTTTTATATAGAAAGCGAAAAACATTTTGTCAGGCCAATATTATTTGTAATTTCTGCGCGTCCGACACCCCAAACATGGCAAAGTTATGACGTCATACAATTTAGCACCTAACCTTTGATTTTTCAGAATCGTTTACAAAATTTGTATTTATATAAGGAAGAGGTAACATTACCCGACAAAGTTTTCGGGAAGTACTAGTTGTCGGGGTAGGAAAATTGACCTACCATATAATTTTCATTTTGTATGTTTTGTAATAGTATTTAATCTTAGAACCGGCAATGTAACAACAATAGATTTTTGGCATTTGCAAACAATTAAAATATGACTGTTTGAAGAAGTATTTTTGTAAATTCGCCAAAAAATACTATAAACAGTAAACATAACGTATATATCATTTTGTTCGGAATAAACCAGAGAATAAAGAAAAAATTGTTGAGTGATTAAAATACAAACTTTTCATTGAGTAGGCCTATTTTGAATATAATTGATCAGAAAAATAATTCATTATTTTGGTTTGTAATGAAATAAAAAATAAAAATAATAATAGAGTTTAGAGCTTTGAAAATACTTTTTTACACTAAATGTATCGATTATAAATAATTAAAAATTCGTATTGAGGTTTAACAAAATTATTTTATTAATTAGTTTTTTTTTACAAATTATTAAAATTGTTTTCCAAATATTGCATTTAATGGCTAAACAGTTAATTTTATTAAAAATTGCTAAAAAACTATTGTAGCTCTTTTTGTGATAAACATTTTTTATTTATAACTTTTTTTTATAGGATGAATAGTTTTTGAGTTATGGTTTTGACACCGTTTTCCAAGATGGCGGACGTAGCACAGGTTTTTTTTTGCGAGGACTTTTAGTATGTTATTACAGTAGCTAAATACAACATACATACCAAATCCTTAGCTTAGAAGAGTTTGTTTTTAGGTAATGGGGTGATTTTGGTTTAAAATAACTACACTATAAGGCAAAAAACTGAGGCTAAATGTTTTCAACAATAAGCGATTTTGAGCGCAGATATCTGGCAAACCATGCGAGATAGCCACAAAATGATTAGAATGAATCTTGTGGCATATTTGGTCAGCTTTAGTTTTGTACATTATGGTATTATCGCTGGGAAGATAGTTTCGAGATAAAGCAAAAACCCGAAAAAAAGAAACCTTGTACGTGCTTCCCGCCTGCACTCCGCTTACCTCCTAGGATAGCCGACTTTTAGTATGTTATTAATTAATACAAACAAAGTCACCAAATACAGTCAAACATTGTGTTTCTTCCATTTATCTCTACACCCCACTTTTGTAGCATTCATTGAATGGACCATGGTTTTTTTTACTAACAATTTCTTATCTTTGTATTGGATGGTGCCAAGTGGGCGTTTAGTAGACTCTGAGACTGATGTTTTCAGTTTAGGATTTTTACCCCCCGCTTCTCTCCTCGCCACCACAAGGTCACTGACTGTACTCGGTCCTTTTTATTAAAATCACACTGTACACTCGGGAGTTTTCTTCAAAGTATAGAAGAGCCTTAACTTATATTTTTAGGAGTTTTCTTTTTCTCCAATTTACGTAATATTTGTTTCCTATAAAAATGTTTGTGTTTTTAGAGTTAGTTTGATGCGTAGTTTTAGACTCTATGGCTAAGCAAAATTGATCCTTACATCTGTTCAAAAATAAGTAAACAATAATTAACAATTATAGTTAAATTTAACCTATATTGTTTGGAATTTTCGTTATCTCCTAATTTATATATTTCTTTCCAGTCTTTCTGTGATATTTTTTGAGTTTTTAGAGTTAGATTGGTGTGTAATTTAAGAATATAAGCAAAATGTATCATTACGTTTGGTCTCACGTAAGTAAACAATGACCATATTTTACTTCACAAGTAGGAAATAAGACTACGATTGACAAAGAAATATTAATATCGAATCATTCGATATTGCTGATATCGATATTCTCGTTATATCGATACAAGAGCTTGATATCATATCGATATCGAATATCTAAAACTTCCCGATATCGCAACAACCCTAGTAGCACGACTCTTCCGGCAGTGACAACGACCTGACCTTGACGGACCCCCACCCCATCACTCGTTCAATCTGACAACGTAGCTCTGCTAATATGTTACAGTAGCCTTGCACCTGAACTCTCGCGGCCAAAAACTGACTCAATTATACCGCACCCGTTCTTCTATTACAGTGAGGTCTGGTGAATTTCTATAGTCTGTGATAAGACCAACAATCCGGCAGAACAGTTCAATTCAATAGTTGCAAAATTTATTGGTGGAAAAGGGGTTAATCCAACCAAAAAATCTTTTAAAAAAAAAAAGAAAAACCGACGCGTCAAGCTATGATTATCCCCACTCTTAAAAATTGTCCACACTTAAAAACAAAACTATAATCCCACTCTTAAAACTTTATAATACGATAGGTCATTTCTTGAACAAAAAAAGAAGTGAAATAAACTAACGCGTAAAGCTATGATTTACTTTTAAATCAATAAAAATTATAATACGATGGATAATTTCTTGATCAAAGAAAATAAGTGTAATAAACTAATGTGTAAAGCTATAATTCACGTTTTGAATAATTATTAATCACATCAGAAATATTAGCTTTCTCATGAAAGTATTAAAATCAATAAAAACGTTTAAAAATGAAGACTATTTTATGAAACTCTTTACACGAATTATTCACAACTCACTTCCACAAGCTACGTGTCCAATTAAAAAATAGTTGAAACGCTTGGCGGTCCTTTTTATTGAAAATCTTCAAAATATTATTCTGAAAATGATCTTTACCTTATCTTTCAAACGTAATTATTCATAAACTCCGCGAAATTGCCATGGCAAATATTATTTATAACTGCATATGACCACCTATATGGAATAAAAAGGAAACGTAGATTATGAAGTGTTGCCGGCCGATATCGTCGAGTCCTTGGCGGTCGAACAGGCCTCTGTTCGCCAGACTGATATTATACCGACCGGGGACATTGTAGAGTGAAGCTCTGAGGATATTTAAGCGAGTTTTCCCGTAAAAGGCATTTACGGGAAAATCGCAAGACGCTGACAGAAATTGGCCCTTTTAAGAGCCAAGAAGTTTGTTGTGGAATTTAGTTCGATTGTGCGATGTGATGTCGGCCATGTTGTGGACCGAGAAGTAGGTTCGGAATTTATACCTGCTGTTTCGATTTGAGTTTTGGCCCTTTTGAAGGCCAAACATAATGATTGAAAATTATTTCGCTGTTTTTCGCCGGAGTGTATATACGAATGCCGGGGAATCTCACGAAGTATATTATTGGAAATATAAGTAGCTCCGCTACGACAATTTTAATAAAAATCTGCAGTAAAGAGCAGATTAAATTTTTTTCGCGAGTTCTACTGTTTACGAAACTATTAGTAATACTGTATAACCTATAAAAAGTGCTAATTACATAACTGTAACCTTATAAAAATATTTCAAATAATGATTGAGTGTAGTAGTTTGTTATATAAGTTTAAGTAAGAATTGAATAGATTATTGGTTTTGTAAAACTAGATTGCTATATTTAAAAAAAAATAATAATTCAATATACACAGAAACGAATTCAATTATTTAAATGTGTTTTATTTTGAATACACAAATTTGAAACTTGAGTGCTCGAAGGATAGAGAGATGTGTTTCGCCTTTACTGAAGCGCTGGTTTAGTACCGGAACAGCCAAGAGGCTAGCGACGTTGCCGTTTTGAACTATGTGTGAGAGAGTGGTTAGATGGACAGGCGCTAAACACTACGGCGACAAAAAAGGACACTGAGCCTTGTGTTGCCTGCACTGCTTGGCAACGTTAGCTAGCTAACTTCCAGCTAACATATTAACGAAATTACCGAAACACATCTCCCTATCCTTCGAGCACTCTGAATTACTTTGTCCTCTGTGCTTAGAGTTTAGAGTATAAAAACGTTCATACAAACATTCAGTCCCCTTGCATGCCTATAGGATGGACAGCTGGACATTGAGCACAGAGTCCAAGGCAGCTAAAATACCATTTATAGTGTTTTTTGTATAAACTCTAGTATCGGTTCAACTGAACCAAAATGGATGAAATTGGTATCATTTTAAGCAAAATTTAAAGTGCTTTATTTATCTAATAGATATTTTTTTGATTTGATAAGTCAGTTTAGAGTTATTCAAGAAAAACTTAAAATAGCGAATTTGCTCATATTTTGGAGCACAGCGCCGAGTGCATCGGGGAAAACTTAGGATAGGGGCACCAATAAAGGAATTCCAGGATTAAAACTTTTGTCGAGAGTTAACTCTTTTAAATGTATTTTTCAAGTCATTTGTCTGGACTGTTGTTTTTGTTACATTGGAATTTGTATAAAACATTCCACCTTATTTTTAATAGTTGGACAATGTAATTCTGACGGCTAAAAAAAATTACGTATAAAACAATGCCAACTACAATTGCAGTTGTTATTTCAACATATTTAACAAATACTAGATTATATGCAGGCTAATGGAAATTGATAACAAATAGTTGTAGCTCATGTATCCCTGAGGATAACGACTTTGTCGTTGAAATGCGTTTGATCAATCAACGTATATGTGTGAGAATTATTGTATTGTTATTATTTTTTAATAATTCCTTCTCACTCGTCAAGCTCAAAGTTTATTAACAAATGTCATAATGTGGCAGAATGTCTTTTATTAGTAAATAAACACGAATTACACACTTTGATTTAATTAACTCACAATTCCTTCTTTGTTGATATTATGATGGTGCTATGGTGCTTAGAGTAGGGGAAAGGTTCTGGTTTACCCTCACCCCGCTTCTCTCCGGGCCAATACAACGTTACTAACTATAGGCCTACTAACTCCGACAAGTTTTATTTAAAGTAATTTCCTCAAGGTAAATAAGAGCTTTTAAAAATACCACTTTTTAATTGAAGAGTCTTGTTACCGTATGTATAACATACTAGGGGATACCCCTGGGTGCTCCGCACGCCAACCCCCCTCCCCCCCGTTGGAGCCCGTTGTGTAGTCAGCAAGGCTCAGGTCTACACTTTAATAATAACCTAACCTAAAAGTAAAAAATACTAATAATTGATTTAAGTTTGAAATAATGCTGTTAATGGAAATATTAGAGCAAATAGCTGATTACTGAATTAACAATAAACATATTTATTTTTATGATAATTAAACATGTGCTGTTATAATCAGCTGATCTGTGCTATTCAGTTGATCAGTAAAAACAATGATAATAAATAGAAAATATTTTAAATTATATTTTTTAAATATTAAATGAAGGAATAGTACAATTTTAAGGCAAATGGGCAAATATAGAGTTAATTATCTTTCATTTGACACAAACTGCATGTCAATAGGTTCAATAGAACTTCAGATATCACTCGGAATAGGCTTAAAATTGTATCCCATGTTAAATTGCTATAAGAGATTTTAATTTCCGTTTTAAGGAAAAAAAACCCGTAAGCAGCACTGCCGCATTACTATAGCCGAATTTTCTTATCAGGGAATAACTCGTATTATATAATGAGAGATACTTATGCATTTTTTCCTTGTTGCGGAAATTGTTCCAAATATATCTTTGCACAGGATTACAGTAAATTTAATTGTCTTTCAAATGATATAACTCACAAATTGCACTTGGGTTTATGATTGGGAGAAATTGCGTAATTACCTTACATTGATAATACACAAAACATTTATCAGGAGATTTCTATCAGTTTTGTTCTTTGTTCCGGGGACTGTACCTGAATTACCTTTGCACAGGATTGTAGTAAATTTAATTACCTTTTGAACGATATAGCTAAAAAATTGCACAGGTCTTATGAGTGAGAGAAATTGAGCAAAAACTTTACACGGATAGTGAAGAAATCATTTATCAGGAGCTTCCTATAAATTTTGATCTTTGTTCCTTGGACTGTACCTGAATTACCTTTGCTCAGGATTGTATTAAATTTAATTACCCTTCGAACGATATAGCTCAAAAACTGCACACGGGCTTATGAGTGGGAGAAATTGTGCAAAAATCTTACACTGATAGTGACAAAATCATTTGTTTAGAGCTTCGTATCAATTTTGTTCTTTGTTCCAGGGACTGTACCTGAATTACCTTTGCACAGGATTGTAATAAATTTAATTACCTTTCGACCGATATAGCTCAAAATTTGACACGGGCTTATGAGTGGGAGAAATTGAGCAAAAACCATACACGGATAATAAAAAAATCTTTTATCGGGAGTTTTCTATCAATTTTGTTCCTTGTTCAGGGGGCTGTA
>JAGFPH010019693.1:1909-14978 GCA_018207615.1 Philaenus spumarius
CGCTACCGTTGTGCTACCCCGTGCGGCCGTCGCCGTGATGCTAGATTGACAACATAAACTTGTTTATTTTTTAACATTTCCCCATAATTATGAAACGCCGAAGTTTTGATAAAAGCGGGTGGTGTCATTTTGTTTGGCATCTTAAGCACTATAAATACTGAAAATTTGATCAAAATCGTTAGAGCCGTTTTTGAGAAATTTGCATTTTTGTCGTTTTTTATGGGTTTTTAGGGGTAAATTACCCTTAAAAATTAAAAATTCCAAAAAATGAAAAAAACGCCTGGAGCTTTTAGGGTTTAGTACCTACGTACCAAATTTCATGATAATCGGACCAATAGTGTCCTCTCTGGTCGTGTATACATACAGACAGACTGACAGACAGACACCACTCTAAAAACACTTTTTTGGGTTCAGGGAGCACCAAAACAAAAAATTCCACTAAAAATATTTTTGGGTTCAGGGAGCACCAACACAGATAATTGCACTAAACAATTTTTTGGGGTTCTGGGAGCACCAAAACAGATAATTCAACTGAAAATTCAAATTCGAACATTTTTACGAAAACAATACTTTCTCCATATACTACGTATAGGGTGGAGAAAGTAAAAATCAGTCTACAAAAATAAATATATCTGCTACTCTTTGAAACATATTCTTAGACATTTTCAGATTTTGTAGTTTTAATATTTTGGTGCAGACAAAATGTTCTTTAAAAAAAACATTCTTTTGCACGCTTGGTTTTGCATTCTGGCAAATGTTTTTCGTTTTAAATATGCTGCTTGTAAGTGAACAATACTGTACTTGTAGGTCTGAACTATAGAAGACACTTCTTCTAAACGAAAGTAAATATAACACCTTACTTAATCAGTACAACTAACTGAAACCGTGTATACGTGTCCGAGATAATATTGCAGCAAGGTAATCTGGATGTGTGTGAGTTATTTGTAAAAAACTAAATCTGAACTTCTTAATTACTAAATCAACTACACAAAATTTAATCTAATATTGAACGAACTAAATGTTGGAATGTTTCGTGCATGCATTAGGTTATTACGTGCGACTGAGTGTGCAAGTGATAATAGTATAACAACTACGAGTACAAATTACAACAGAAAAATGCATTCATCAATAACTACAAATGTATAAAAAAACATGTATGAATACTTAGCTAATAAACCTTGCTCAGATATTAATGAAATTAAGATTCGTATAAATGTAGATACCGTTTATAAGCAAATTTCCGTAGAAAATATGAAATACTTCAGTGACCCTTAGGGTGAGAAATAAGGTCGGGAGTAGTAAATGAGCACAGATCATGGTCCCCAGAACACGTTGTGGGTGTCATTAAAATTTATATACATACATGTAGCCCATATATATGTATTTTTCAATTCAATTCAATCAATTCCAATTTCAATTTATTTCCTTAAATAATCAAATAAAACATAAATAACATGTATATATATTATAAAGGAACAAAATATGCCCGCATGGGCCTAAGCCTGTGAGTGGGCACGAGTCGCTCAATATGCACACAATGAGGATAAGAGATAAGAGTAAATAAAATAAAAGGACTCCATTTAACATGATCATGACGAGCTGACACAATCTACTAACAAAACTAAACTACTACCTATTATTAGGTTTCCAAAGAAGTTGTCCCTGCAAAACTAACATAAACAAGATGTTGTCATTTATGTTGAAGCAAAATACATGTTGGACCTTAGACCAGTAGCGCAGTCGGAACATTTCAGACAATTAGGGAACGATATGATTAATATCTATCTGTAAGTAGATAAGATAACCTGCTCGGCTGCACCCCTTCCCAATTCAAACAGCCATCCATTTAATAAGCCTTTTAAATTTAAAAAACCAATAATTTTTAAACAGACGTAGCTTGCCCGGAAGATTTTGATACAAAACTTGTGCTATGTAATGCGAGTTAGTGACAGAAAACGTTTTTATTAGCTTGTTGACCTTATACTAAAGATATTTGAAGAACGCGTTAAATGTTCATGATCAACTTTTTTGAAAATAATATTATAATTTTGAAATATATAAATGGCCAGGGTTCTTACAAACAAAATTGCCTTACACTCAGCACTTTAAAAGTATCAAAGACAGGGTTTGAGGAAAACTTCGGCTCTTTTTTAAAGCCGTTTTTAATATTGCTTTCTGAATTAAGAATCGAACCGAAAACCCCGCCAAAAGCTACTTTTCAGGCCGTATGTCAAATACAAATTTGGTACCAAATTAAGTTGGTTGTTGTTGAGTTGGAATTTGGTTAAGTTGGTCGGACGAGTTCGTTAGCCAACAAAAGGAAGCTCGTTATTTTAAGTCTAGACCTAACCTAAAATTATTGTATGTAAGCCTATGTTGCCGTTAAGACAGGTAAAATAATTTAAACGTACACACCATAATTGTAGGTTTGACCTAAACGGATAAACCAACATTTTATTATTTTTTTTTTCCGCTTACACACTTCCTCAGCAAGGGATATTGCACTGTAAACTGCAAAATAAGAATTGAGATTGTCTTCAATGTCGTATACACGAGGTAGTTAATCTGTTAGTTCAATAATTGCAGTGAAAACCGTATAAGTGAGCTAACATCGACCAATATCGGTAGATATCAGGGTAGCTCAGACGGTAGAGCATTAGGACGGAAACCTGAAGTTCCCGGGTTCAACTCCCGGTCTTGGTCTATGTTTTTTCACTTGTAATTTAATTCAACATTTTATGTTTATTGAATGCATTTACAACGAATGGACATCTAACTGTGATTAACATCTTAGCTTTGATGTTATAATTAATTCTACACCTTTATTATAATAACAATAAAAGATTGGGCAAGTAAATATTTGTACGAAAAACAATCTAATAATAAAAGGCAATTGAAAGATTACAATTATGTGTGTATGTTGCCGTTATGGCTGGTAAAAGAAACGAAGAAAAGGCGTGATGAACTTTGTTCCTGACGGGGGTCAAACGAACTTAACCTTTTTTTATAATGTAGGCTATTATATTATTTGTTTTTTACTGGACCTTATGGCTCGCTTAGTACTTCCAAAATCGATCACAACGTAAAATACCATAAAAGTACGCGGTTCAAATTATCATAGGGGATTTTGCCTTTGGGCATCTTCTGTGTGCTCTGCGAGCGAAGCGAAGTAGTCCATAACCCAAGGCCGCAAATTCGAGGGGCAAACTAAAATAAACGGTATCAGTTAACTGACACAAACTTTCTCCCAACTTACTGTAGTCAAAATAATATTGTTTTTAATCATTTTATTTTTTACTACTTTTTAGAACAAAACAAAAAAATAATATTCTACCTACGTCAATCGTATAAAAAAATTATTGTCCCAGGCGGGATTCGATCGCGCGACCTTTGAATTACTGCCCGTGCTCGCTACCGTGGTGCTACCCCGTGCGGCCACCGCCGCGATGCTAGATTGACAACACAAACTTGTTTATTTTTAAACATTTCCCCATAATTATAAAACGCCGAAGTTTTGATAAAAGCGGGTGGTGTCATTTTGTTTGGCATCTTAAGCACTATATATACTAAAAATTTGATCAAAATCGTTAGAGCCGTTTTTGAGAAATTTGCATTTTGTCGTTTTTAATGGGTTTTTAGGGGTAAATTACCCTTAAAAATTAAAAATTCCAAAAAATGAAAACAACGCCTAGAGATATTAGGGTTTAGTACCTATATACCAAATTTCATGAAAATCGGACCAATAGTGTCCTCTCTGGTCGTGTATACATACAGACAGACACCACTCTAAAAACACTTTTTTGGGTTCAGGGAGCACCAAAACAAAAAATTCCACTAAAAATATTTTTGGGTTCAGGGAGCACCAACACAGATAATTGCACTAAAAAATATTTTTGGGTTCTGGGAGCAAGAAAACACATAATTCAACTGAAAATTCAAATTCGAACATTTTTACGAAAACAATACTTTCTCCGTGGTGGAGAAAGTAAAAAGCGACTTTTCCGCTACGAATGGAAGAAAGGAGTGCGTGAGTCGAAGCTGGAAGCTGAGGTGCAAACAACTTGTAATATGTATTTCGTAAACACGGCCAGCTATGTATCGTCTTTGTGAGTAGATAAATTTCCCAAGTAGTTGGTTGAAACCCTAAAACCAATAAACTTAATTTTGGAATTTCGTTCAAGTCACGTCATCGCTTCAGCTGCAAGGTCGAATTATTTTTAAGATCTGGAAGTTTAAGAAGTGTTTGGAAATTATTTAGAAAATTATACCTCTATACTTTTTCTACGTTATTTTCTTCGGATTTCAGAACTAAAATATTTTGAATGGTAAGTTACTACTATTTGGTACTGATATTTGTGATTATAGGTTTTACTGTAGAAATATACCTATTTAGCAACCCTAAACATTTGTGTACAACACACAAAATATAAGAGCTAATAATTTTAACACGTTTCATTACAACGTCCTCAAAATGGTTAAAAAAAGGCAGGTTTAGAACCATTAAAAGAAATATCCTTAAAAAAATTTAGAGTTTTTTTTTACTTTTTTAATATTCACTTTAAACTCCTGACTTCATTTTAGTTAATTAACAGAGCGAAGCGAGGTCTCCGTTTTAACTCGACCGCTCGGCATTTCGTCTGTGTGTCTGTCTCACGATTACGGCCAAACGCCTTGACCGATTTTGATGATTTTTTTGCATGAATGTTCCTTATTCCTAGGCCGAGTGATGTATACATACGGTTTTTTTACATTTTACATTTTTAACCCCTTAAATAAAACATAAATGGCGGCCGGACCGTTTCTCTCAGTGTAAGCTTTTTTTCCAAAGCCAGTTTGTGGCTTAACCGTAAGTCAAGTTTAAAAACTAACAACATTTTACGAGTAGCAAATTAGATTTTCAACAAAATTGTAGTCCTTATTTTTTCCGTATTTCTAACGGTAAGCTCACAAAATGGCCGTAAACTTCAAATTTGTTAATAATCGTCCTCGTTTTTGTATTTCAACCATGTTTTTATACGTTTATTCTAAACCAATTCAAAAGTGTCCCATAGCTTTTTTGTAGATAAAGGTTCAAAGAATTCATATGTGCCAGTAAAAAAAATATTGAAGTAAAATTAACAAAGTTATTAGCTCAAGAGACAAGCATGTTCAGTAACGAAAGGAAAAGTTCAACTTTAGGCCTACATAAAACGTAGTACAAATTGTTTGTAATTTCTTCATAAATGTAAAAAAGTTTTGTAATTTAGTTCTAAATAGAACTGTATACAAATATTTATCGATTTCAAATTCCTTATTATGAAAACACCAGAATGTTATATGTTCCTACTACAAGACTGCTAACAAATCTAGGCCTGTTTTGAATAGTAATTTAGGAATATACACAGAGAAGGAATCTTATTTCTTCTCTGTGGAATATATCCTTTGCCCAAAAATGACATATTATTATAAGAAAGTGTAGAAGATAAATCAAAGATTTGAACTGTTATAGGCCCTACTCGTAAATTATTATTTTATAAAAGTATTTCACTTAGCTTTACTTGAATTACAAAATGAGGTGATACAAATGAAACCTCGCGGTGATAAAGGACATACAAAAAATGACCGTTGGGCAGGGTGGGAAGTGTTGATACTTGGGTTGAGATCACTATCACGACGCTTTAACATCGTTTGTTTTCATTATTTCTAATATTGGAATATGATATGGAACTGTAAATACATTGTTAAGTTTTGTTATTTAAGTATGTAAATATTTAATTCTATGTTTTCCCTCAATAGAACATGTATAACAAAGTTTCTGCATATTATCGTCGTGAACCACCCTGTATATAAAGTTTTTAATGACATCCGAAAACGTGTTCTGGGGGCCATGATCAGTGCTCACTTACTACACCCAACAAAATTAATGAGCTACCGAAGTTACTGCATATCGTCGTGAATCACCTTGTATATAAAGTTTTTAATGACACCCAAAAACATGTTCTGGGGATCATGATCAGTGCTCACTTACTACACCCAACTAAATTAAAGAGCTCCCGAAGTTTGTTTTCATTATTTCTAATATTGGAACATGATATGGAACAGTAAATACATTGTTAAGTTTTTAGTTATTTAAGTTTGTAAATGTTTAATTATATGTTTTCCCTCAATAACGCGATATTTGTAGCTACCTTACTTATTATTAACCTACATAAAACACAATGCCCATTAAAAGAAAATCTTTAGCAGTTAAAGCACAAGAAAAGAAAAAAACGAGAACAAGAAACCCCGGAATCGCGAGAATTGCAAAACAATGTTTCACTGGCTAAACCTTGTGCTTACTTCTTTACTGGCACACTATTTTTAAACTAAGCACAAAACAACATTTGTTATTTCAACGAGCGAGGTCTACTGTTCACAGAACTACTAGTTTACCTTAGTAAAATATTACATAAATTTTGAAACTCTGCATGTAGACGGAGACGGAATAGGCCAACATACAAGTGTCAGGAAAACGTCACTTACGGTGTGAAAGGCAATGACATTATTACACCTTCTTCGATCAATATCCAATTTCTTCTTCCAATAAATTCTTCTTTAATAAATTTGGCAATCTTAAGGTTTATAATCTTACTTACTAAACATCTAGGGGCTCCACCAATGGAAATATTGAAAGGACTAAGCCAGGAAAACGTTTCGGGAGGGGTCAGGTCAGAACCGGGGATTTCAATTTAAACTTCACTGCTAAGGACGAACATGTAAGCTAGACACTGAACACTATGAGAAGCGGCCAACGCGCAGTGCATTGCACGCCAAGCCCATTTTTTGGAGTATTTTCAATACACAGTGCATTGCGTGCTTCGCACGCCAACCACCGTATTGGAAATGTTTTCAATACACAGTGCATTGCTTGGGAGTATTTCCAATACACAGTGCAATGCGTGCTTCGCACGCAAACCACCGTATTGGAAATGTTTTCAATACACAGTGCATTGCTTGGGAGTATTTTCAATACACAGTGCATTGCGTGCTACGCATGCCAATTTTAAGTCTATGTGCTGTGGACGCACATGTGCGTCCGCTTTAAAATATTAGTGATTATTACATTACGTAGAAAGGTTCAAAAATAAAAAATAAAGTAATTTTTACTCATTTAGGCTATAAATACAAAAAATAAAAGGTCAGCTCCTAGCACAGGAAATACGAAATTTGCGTAGCAGTGAACGTGTTAAACAACAATTTCCATTCTCATTTAAAAAATTTGTATATAGTTACATGAAGTCCACAATGTTGTAAAATATGTTGCTTTATCTGTTTTGTTGTCTATTTTATAATTTAACTTGCACTTTTTAAACGTAGTAATAATTTTTACTACTAAAGTTCGGGATTTTGAGGGTTGGGTTTGACCCCCTAACCCCCCCCCCCCCTGGCTACGGCCTTGAAATGTTCACGGAAATTACTATTGATTAAGACAAAAGCACTTGGATTTAGTTAGGATGGGGGGTGGGGATAACGGTGACATATTCGTAATGTAACAGATAGAAATAGAATCGCACCACACCTTTGTGTTGTAATTTCACCATTAATAATTTTAAATAATCAATAATCAACATTTCAAACAAATTCTGATATTGCCAACTTAAGAAAATAATATAATTTGTAACAGCGGATGTTTGACTTATAATGAAGCCTTTTTTGTTGATTTTTCTTCGAGTTAGCTTTTATATAATCTAAAAAAAATGTTAGTTGTATTACGTTTCGAAATAGGCGCCCGGCCTTACCGACACTGCAGTCTGCTATTCGACTCTTCTAGTTCAAGTAGTTCCCTTTTTCCCGCTAGACGGCGACTCCGTACAGACACTAATTTTTTATAGCGACAAAGGCTTATCTGAGACTGACCAGCTGTTTATCACGTGACCTGCTCTGTCCTAAAATTTAACTCCGTTGAAAGGCAGCCATTACCTTCCCGTTTTGTTCAAGTCGACAGACGTCATGGCTTTGTCTTTATGCCGTTCTTAATTTTTGTAAATGTATTAGTCGGGAGTATATGATCGACAGTGCGTTAGTAATTAACATGCTATTCTTTTAAGTCCTATTCTACTAAAACCCAGGTATGTGAACTTTATATTACCAAATTGGAATGTCTTTGCTTGTCACCTTATGTAACGTTGAATTTGTTATAAAACTTTACTTGTAAGTTTACAACTATGTGAACTTAAGTTTACATTTAATATTATAAATAATAGTTCAAATTCATTAAGTATATTTTTATATCAATGTTATTCAAGTTTTCCTTCTTTAAATTACAATCAGCATACAATTAATGTAACTAGCCTATTTTCAAACTAAAGCCTAGCTTAGGCAATTTATGTAATTTTGTTACAAATTTAAAGCTGTGTAATTTTTAACAAATAAGGGCTTTTATAAACCTATCATTTAAATAACGACATCTCTGAAATATATTGAGCCTATAAGCAATGAACATTTTAAAAGTTTAACATGTGCTCTCTAGACATGTAACAACAGCTAAAGTTAACATGACAAATGCTAACAAGTTATCTTTGGTTAAATCTTCAATTAACAGTTAACATTTTGATTTAATCCTGCTTGTTAAAAACTTATCAAAATATTATAAATGCAAACTTTTAACCTAAAGGCTTTTTACTATGTTTTGGTTTTAAAGCATACTTTAATTCTAAAAAACATGTTACTTTGTTTTACATGCAGTGTATAACTGGTGCAACTACTACACCATGTTCTACTTCTAAATCCAACTTCACTATGCAGAGTTAGAAATGTTCTGCTAAATAAAAAACAAAACTTTATCTGCTGACTACTTATGCAACTTTAATGGTTATTTTCGGCGACAGTGCCTAGTTTTTGAAATAGCTATGAACTTTATAAAGAAATTTTACTAAAACCTGCAGTGAACATTCTGGCAAACTTTTTTGAATAGGTTGTGTACTGTTTTGTGTCTCGTTAGAAATGTATAATATTTAATATATGTCTTTTATATATAAATTAATAATCTTGGGAGGAGCGCTATAGCAATTTTGGAACCTCAGTCCTTAAAGGACTCTTTTAGAAATTATATACATATTTTTTTACTATAGAGATACGTCTCACAACTTCATTTAATGCTTTATTTTTTATTATTTAATTGTACTTAGCATTAAAGTTGGCCAACAAAATAAATGTTACTTATTAATAAATCCATGGTACTATATGTTAAATTTTGTAATTTTGTTTAATTAATAAAATTTTGTATACATTTTTGTAATTATTATTAATGGGGAGGGTTTTTTAACTTTTAAATTTTTATGGAGGGAACTTTTAAATTCAACTTAAATTATAAATTGTAAACAAACCATTTTTCTATTTTCTGTATCTAATTGCATGTAAATGTTTTCATTTTTGTAACTAAGGTTATGTGATATTTTTTTTTATTTTGGTTAATAAACCTAAATCTAATCTAGCTTTTCCTTTATTGAGTTAACCTCAATGTATCATAATGATTTTGTAAGTGATCAGCTGAGACATTTCTGCAGTTTGGCGATTTTTGTTTTCAAGGTAAGTCTTTGAACATGTCCAGTCTATGTGGCCCAGTATAGCTTCCGATTTAATTTATTCGTTTTTATCTAAGACTGGTACAGTTGTGACGAATAACTACATGATTCTAAATTTGCCAAGTTGGTTATTTTAATAAATGCGAATGCTTTTAATAAACGTGTTTTGATTCAGTTTTATAAGACTAACCTATTTTATGGTAATTTGTACATGTAAATAAGCCGTCTTGTTAATTATGATTTGTGTTTGTTTTTATTGTTAACCTAATTTAAATTGTTTTTGAATATATAGAATCAGTAATTAATTGATGTAACTAGTAAACCCCCACGAAAAATCACAGGCAGATTAATTAGATACACATCAGAAATACATCCTTTAAACAAAAAAGTATTTGAAAACAACAGACTTTATCTAGGCCTACCTATAACTATGCTGACGGGGATTTTTAACTCGGTAAATGTGTACAGTTATAAGGATACAGTGTACAGTTTGTTAAAACTTTGTATTTATGAACGTTATTATTTATTTAAAGAAGGGTACAAATATAATCTTTTATTGCTTTTTATTTCATATTGATAGATCAAATGATTTAGAAGTTATTAATATTATAGGGAAGAAATTAATAATCGAATATGTTTATTATATTTTACGAAGGTGTACGAATGTCTCCGACGTTAAACGAATGTATATTTCTTATTTTAATTTGTATAACGAATATATTAACGATACAAGGTTGTATTTATATACAGTTTATAACCTCAAAGCAAATATTATAACGAATTATAGCAAACACTAGTTCTGTAACTCATATTTAAAAAAAATCAACTACGAAATAAAATTTTATTGTAATGATTGAAGTTGTAAACATAACCCCAAAGTATAATCTACACTGGGTTTGTTTAAGTGTTACAAATGATGGGTGAAATCAGCTGTTGTATTATATGTTACTCACGTACGTTCAAAATAAAAAATTGACACAACTATGCTAAGGAGGGTTTTTTATTTTACGGGTCAAATTATTCTTTCAGTGCTATTCGTTCGTCCTTAAACACGAAATCTAGGCTTGGTTTTGTATTGAAAGTAATTAGCAATTAATTATAAATGTGCGTTACCTCTACTATATACGTATCTCTTGTATTATTCTAACCTAGAAAATAAAACGTGACCTCATAATTGTTTTATTTTTATTAACGTAGTAAAGTTGATAGGCGTAATCAGCTGATATATATTACCCAGAATGTCCTCGAACTGTCTTGTCCCCCTTTTGTGGATTTGTTTCTGGGATCGAGACGTAGATATTTCACAATACAAACATGGGGCTTACTTTTTCGTCTGTCTGTATGTGTGTGTTTTTTTTTTTTCAAAATAATTCATATACAGATAACGGTATAACCGATTGAGTTCAAACTTGACATGAAATTATACCCAACAATGGTCTATTTTAAGGCAAATAAGCGATGTTATGCAATAATACGTTTGAAAATGGTGGCTGCTTGAAAATTACAAACTTAAATTACCCAAAAACCACATTTTAACCAAAAAAATCAAGACTCCGATTTTGGTAGCCTTTTTAGTTCCCTGGTGTAACTGTCAATACAATCGGATGAAATATAATGAAAGCATACGAAACCGCAATATTGCTATGTTTAATTAATGTGTTGGTATAGGATGCCGGGTTAAATAAAGCAATTATTACACATAACTTAACTATTATTATACATACGATGGTTTTGACAGTTAGACCGTCCAATACAGAATAAAAAGGGCTACAAAAAAGATGTAATGACGGATATTTGTTAAAATATATCGCCAAGTTTGAATTCAATCGTTCAAACCGTTCTCTAGATATGAGCTATTTCGTAAAAAAACTAATACTGACAGACAGACGAAAAAGAGAGCACAGAAGATAAATGTTTATAACGTGAAATATGATTTTCTCGATCCCAGGAACGAATCAATAAAAGAGGACTAGAGAGTTCGGGGACATCTGGTACAACTAAATGTGTGTTAATGTTGAAAGATAATAAACTGTTTTATTAAAATGGAAAAGTTACTGTTAAATATTTATTAATTTTTAATAAACTGAAAATCAAACAAAAAACATTTTTGCCAAATGTGGTTTTCTACGCGTTAAGATTTTCTGGTATATTCTGTGTAAACGAACTGAGTAGGAACTGTATACTGAACCGAATTGTAAACTTTCCTCTGAGGAAATATAAGCTACTAATTTTAATTTGTATAAATATTAAAATCTGAACGCCGTGAATCAGTTTGTTTGCTTTTGTTAAACTTGACCGTTTAAATGCTACAGGAGCAAGTTAGACAGAGAACTGGTTCAAGCATTGAGTCAATCTTTGAACAGGTTTCAGTTGATGTTGATCAAGATGAGATTTTGTAAAGTAGAATTGTGTAGCCTAAATGCAAAGTCAGAAATCTCTACTTTTTTTGTAAATTGAGATTTTGATGGCATTGATGGCACACAAGTGATTACTTTAATGGAGTTTAACTCTTAAAAGCAAAAACAGCTCTATTACATTAGTTTTAATATACCGAGGGTCCCATAAAGGTCCCCCCATCTTTAATTTTTGAACGACTGTAAATTTTCAAACAATCATTGGTAAATGTTACTAACTAAATAAATCGTAAGAACTAAAACATAGTAAACAATAAACTCACCATCTGGTCACGTGACTGAATCTAGCTCTCAGATTGATCGGATTGGATTTTTCCAGATTTGCTTCCCACAGTAGACAAAACAAACTTGGATATTGCAGACTTTGCTTCTAAGGCCACTTTTAATTCCGGGTGTCCCAAAAAGGTCCCCCCTTCTTTAATTTTTGAACGACTGTAAATTTTCACACAATCTTTGGTAAATGTTACTAACATAAGTCAAAATACTTTTTTATGTGGTTTAGGATTTCAACCCCCACCTCTAAATAAAAATAACAGTGTACGACTTAAGCTAAGGACACTGAAAATGTTTCCTGACAACGGTCACTCTAGAGCTTAGTTGTTAAATTTTAGACTTTGTTGTTATTTTTAGTGGGGGATAGTTCAACAATCTAATTACGGTGATACATTTTTTACCATAATTTTAGTTTAAGAAGTCATAGAGAGGTCTAGTTTGCGGCATTCATTTTTTTACCCTCTTTAAAAAGGTGTGCAATTTGCTAGGGGTCGCTATTTGAAAACAAAAAACTACCTCCAGCAACCCCTATTTAAAACCCTAAACCACATAAAAAAGTACTTTGACTTATGTTAGTAACATTTACCAAAGATTGTTTGAAAATTTACAGTCGTTCAAAAATTAAAGAGGGGGGACCTTTTTGGGACACCCGGAATTAAAAGTGGCCTTAGAAGCAAAGTCTTAAATATCCAAGTTTGTTTTTTCTACTGTGGGAAGCAAATCTGAAAACATCCAATTCGATCAATCTGAGAGCTAGATTCAGTCACGTGACCAGACGGTGAGTTTATTGTTTATTATGTTTTAGTTCTTATGATTTATTTTATCTACATAGTTCTCAAA
>JAGFPH010019694.1:0-14975 GCA_018207615.1 Philaenus spumarius
ATAGGGTGTTGGACGAGATAGCACTTGGACGAGATGGCACTACATCGTGACAACAGGTATATTATACGAGGGGTGGCCGGGCGGTCGGTTTCACAACAATAGCATTGTCTTGGGCCGACCGACCCCTACACCTTTCTCTCTATACTTGTCCCCGACTATACTGTAATAAATGTATATACTTTCAAGAAACGTGTTTTTTTTTCAGTATAGGCGTATATCGTAATACAATAAGCCTTTTTTCTGGGGATGCGGAATTCTACCCCCCGGAAAACTACCCCCCAGGTGAAACGTGACGTCACGAAATCTGCCAACTAACATATATGGGAGCCGTGTCCGCGACTGGAATACTACCCCCCTAGCAAAAGCGGGTCGCCGGAATACTACCCCCCGGAAAACTACCCCCCCACGCCCCAACCAAATTCCTACAATTATACTGTTATCGGCAACATACTGTGACTAAACAGTTTAGGTTAGTCCTCTAGTTTTTTTTTTATTCTAATTATATCGAAACTTGAGTGTGTGTGACTGGAAAACTGCCCCCCCCCCCGATCTCTGACGTCAAAATGACGTAGGAACCTGCTTGGGAGGGTAGTTTTCTGGGGGGTAGTATTCCGGCGACCCTTTTTTCTTTGATTTTGTATTTATTTCATAAACATAACCTAAAAATAAACATTTGGTCACAAAAAACAGCTTTAGCAGCCCGCTGTTGTAGACGTAGCTATAGCGTAGTTTCGTATAATACTGTCGGCTTCGTCAGACTTAGCACTAACACGTATATTTTATAATTATGTAGCACTACATTTAGCATGTATTAGCTAATGCGTTTGCCAAGGCAAATCTTATTGTACCTATATGTGGAGTTAATTGTGATCAGAACGCTGTTGTTCTGGAAAGTACGCTAGGGCCTATTTAGTAATTAATTTACATAAATAACTTAAGCAATTTTCTTATAAAGGGAAAATACTGTCTTTTTGCTGACGATAAAGCCATTTTATTTGAAGGCGATATTTGGAAGTATGTTGAAATTAAAGCTCTTAAATTACTGGAAGTGAAAAATTGGTTTGATCAAAACCTTTGATCACTTTATGCCTCTAAAACAGCTGATAGCTTAAAATTGCACGTGGTGATTACCTTAACAATACTTGTTTATGTGGAAACATAGAGCGTATAGGGACCTATAAATGTCTAGGAGTAATGTTCGATAAAACCATGAAAAGTACTGAACAAGTTAAGTTTTCAAAACATAAAAATATAAAATTAATTTATGTTTTCAGGCAACATTCTAAATTTCCAGGAATTAAAACTCATGTACTACGCGTTTTGAAAGTGTTTACGTAATGGGGGATATTAGCTTGGTGCGGGGCTTTCAGTTTGATTCTTGATTTAATTCAGAAAGCAATACTAAAAACTGCATCGAAAAAGAAGAGTAGTTTTTCCTCAAACGATGTTTTTCATACTTTTAAAGTACTGAGTGTAAGGCAATTGTTTGTAAGAACGCTGGCAATTTATATATTTCAAAATTATACAATAACCCTTTCGTAAACGTTGATCAGCTATTCGATGCCTTCGAGAAATCAGTTTCCCAAATAGTGTGTTCTAACCCTAAAACGTATAAACTTAATTTTGGAAATTCGCTCAACTCACGTCAGCGGTTCAGCTGCGCGGTCGAACTATTAACGTTGTAAGTTTCGTAATTTCAGGCTCTTGTCGTTATTTAAGACTGTTACAATTACACAGGAATGTTTTCCCGCTCGCATAATTGGGCGGATGTTTTCGCATGACGACTCCGCGACCGGTTTTCCGATGTTTGTAAACATCGACGAAAATTCCATCGCCAATTATCGCTCCAACAATGCCCAATAAATTCGGAATGTCCTGTAATTACCCGTTTAAGCGTAGAATTCGATTGTGGAGTATTCACGCCAGTCTCTCCGCCGTTTTCGAGATACAAGGTGCTGCGACGGCCCATTAAGGTGAGTTGGTCTATCATGTATTCTTTACAAATTAAATGTACAGTAAACAAAATTTATATATTTGTGTACGTCCCGTTAAACTTTATTAGTGATATTTTTCATTGGTTTCAAATTAGACAAAAATAAAGTCAACTATCGTAATTAATCTTTGAGGTGAAATAAAAAAACTTCGTTTGCATTTCTATTACTTGAGTATAAGGGGGGGGGGATAACTACTCTTAAAATATAATAATAATTTATATACTTTCTATTAATCTAGAGACCAGATACTTGGCACATATTGTCTTTATGTATTTAGAAAAGAAAAAACCAGTTTATTGCATTCCTGTTTCTATAAAATAAAATTGAAGTGCCTATCTGAGATTTCAAAATAAATACATTTTTCTTAACTCAAATATTAAAACTTAAACATTTATTTATAACAGTTTTGTCCGTTTATTTGTCCGGGCTAATCTCTGGAATGGCTGAACCAATTTTGACGAAAATTTCACTCGCATGTAGATGTCGTTTCAGAGACTAATCCAGGCTATTTTTTATAATAGAAATATTTAGGATTTCTATTTAAAAATGAAAAATGTTTTGACAAAATTAGTGTTGTTACGGACGGGCCTGACAGGAGCTGACATTATGTACATTTAGTGTAGGACTGACAACATTATCCTACAACAACCCAAGTGCTTCTGTCTTAATCAATTGTAATTTCCGTGAAAATATCGTAGTGTAAAATAATCTGTTTGTATAAGCTTATCTACGTGTGGCCGCAGTGGGTTGGAGAGATAAGCGAGCAATTTGGAGCTCCTAGTTTGAAATGAAAATTTTGATTGTATAATTAAAACAATATTTTTCGTTGACGATATGTAAGGTAAAATCTATGGTGCTGGTGAAATGTCCCTCAAAGTTGAGTAGCAGACTGGTGGAGAACGTGATTTAGCGCTTACTGGCTGGGCTAACTGGCTGGGCTAACTGGGCGCCAGTGTTTGAGAGGCTGGAGAGTTTGAGGTGCCGTGAGTTGGTGTAAAAAATATTACAAACAATTTTATGACGGGAAAATACATTTTTAACGTACAGTAATGATTTGGTTTTCGAGAATATACGTTAAATCCTACAATATAAAGCATAACGGAAACATGTGTAATATTGAGTTCGTTTTGTAGGTTGAAGGGAGTAGGGCGGCTTGGGCGCTGTTTGTAATGGTGCTCTATTACTTTGTTTTAAAGAACCTTTGTTTAGTTAAACCAATAAATACAGAACTTGTAAAAAGTCTATGTTAAAGATTCGGCCTAGTTTTATTTGAATCCCGCCAGCTTAGCGTGGCAGCCGCTAGATAGCATCGGTTGTTGGATTTTTAAAGTGAAAACTTCTATAGGGGCATTGCGTCCAAAATATTTTGCGGGCGGCGAATCGGATTTTACAGTCAGTTTACTTGGTAATACCTCTGAAATGGACATTGTGCTTCATCATTTTGTAAGTTGTGTTGCGATAGTTTACTTGGTAATACCTATGAAATGGACATTGTGCTTCCTCATTTTGTAATTTATGTTAAGATGGTTTACTTAGTAATACCTGTGAAATGGACATTGTGCATCATCATTTTGTAAGTTTTGTTGCGATATTTTACTTGGTACCTATGAAATGGACATTGTGCATCATCATTTTGTAAGTTGTGTTAAGATAGTATTCTTGGTAAATGCCTCTGAAATGGACATTGTGCTTCCTCATTTTGAAATGTGTGTTTAAAAATTTACTTGGTAATACATCTGAAATGGGCATTGTGCTTCCCCATTTTGTAAGTTGTGTTAAGATAGTTTACTTGGTAATACCTCTGAAATGGACATTGTGCTTTATAATTTTGTTGTGTTAAAATATTTTACTTGGTAATACCTCTGAAATATGACATTGTGCTTCCTCATTTTGTAAGCTGTGTTAAAATATTTTACTTGGTAATACCTCTGAAATTAACTTTGTGCTTCCTTATTTAGTAAGTTGTGTTAAGATAGTTTACTTGGTAATGCCTCTGAAATGAACATTGTGCTTCCTCATTTTGAAACTTGTGTTAAAACAGTTTACTTGGTAATACCTCTAAAATTAACATTGTGCTTCCTCGTTTTGTAAGTTGTGTTAAAACAGTTTAGGCCGATATCTAAGAGCGTGTACCCTGCAAGCGAAGCAGTTCATAACACAAGGCGCAAACAAATTCTACTTATATATTTCGTACAGAGGCAGCTATTCAGCGCCTTCCAGAGAAGACAAATTTCCGAAATAGTTTGCAGTGGTCCTGAAGATAATTTTGAAAACGGTTAAGCTGCGTGGTCGAAGTATTACTGAATTAAAATTAAATTTCGACTACCTCACATTTTATGGTGCTATCTGGAAAACCTATAAATTTAATAAACACTTTTTTATCACAAATAACATTTTCTTCTGTGGGTCAAATAATAAACTGGAATTTACAAAATAACAGAAAATTTGTCTGGGCTCAAGCTGTTCGTAGTGTAGCCAAAAATAGCATCACGGTTGCGTCCACTCCATGCCCTCTCTGTCGCTTCGCTGTATGAAGGCTTGGTAGAGGCAGAGGATATAATAGATTTAGACAGCCATATGCCACTTGAAATTTGGACGAGTGTAGGCGGTGAACGTTTTGGTCTGGTTACGCCGGCCCTTGTGTTTCGACGCGACTCAATATCAGGTGTATCAGGTGCCTGCGATTTTATCAGAAACACATTTAGAATCGAGGAACAAATTGTGAAACGTCAAGTATTGTGTACCCTTGTTCTCCCAATTACTGACAGTGATCATAATAGTTTTTTACTTTCTCACTATACTATAGTATAGAGAAAATATAGTGATCGCAAAAAAATCTTTGTTGAGATTTTTGTGGAAATACTCGTTTTGCGACCCCCTTAGTAAAAAAAAGTGGGTTTTACAAAATGTCTGCCTCTATGTATGTAAGTACAGAAAGCTAGAGAGAAAACTATTCGATAGATTTCGAACAAATTTGCCCCAAACATGTCAATTATTCTTATATAGATGCACGAAAAAATATTTTGAAAACTTTTGAAAAACAACTCCATTTTGGTAAAAAAAACCTAAAAATCAGTTATTATTTTTTTATAAAAAAAATGGCTCTAACGATTTTTATAAAATTTGGCTAATTTGTATCCCTTAATGTAGGCCTACCCTATCATATTCAAAAACCCGCATCATTCAAAATATTCTCGTTTAGCTAATAATAACTGATTTTTGTTTTATTGTGTGAAAAAGTAGGGATTGTTTTTAAAATAATTTTTAAAACCTTTTTTCGTGCATCTATACAGGCCTAACTGACATTTTTTATGCAAATTTGTTCGAAATCGATCAAATAGTTTTCTCTCTAGCTTTAATAATACTAATAATAATAACAATATTTATTAGTTACTCTAATACTTTAATGTACTATCCCCTCTCCCAGTTTAATACAATTATGAAGTCACAGTTGGGGTTACATACGGGAGTTGGCGTTCAAAGCACGCAATACACTGTGTATTGAAAACACTCCCAATATAGGGGTTGGCGTGCAATGCACTGTGCGTTGGCCGCTTCTCATAGTGTTCAGTGTCAAGCTCATATGTGCGTCCTCAGCAGTGAATCTGTTTAATAATTTAAATATGTTTGTATGTGTCACTTTCTGTTGCCGTTCATTTAAATTTATTTATATTTTGCAGATGGACAACTTTAGCAGCTTGACAGCATTACTAGCACTGATCGTACTCTGCACCATACCTATATATTGCGAACTGTCGTTGGACGAAGACAACTATGATATAGGCGGCAGTCAATTCCAAGACAATGAATCCATGAGGAACAAGAGGAGTCATGACCAGGAACAAACCAAGATGCGTAAAGGTAAGCATCATCTACAGAAAGAAGAAAACGTCATACCAGAGGAACAGCTGAAAACGGTAAAGCACAAAAAAATTATCTTGAGAATGTCTTCGCGCGATAAAGCGATAGACAAGTCGGGCGTGGAAAAGACGCAAGGATTGTATTCGGGAGGTCAGGAGGACAATACAAGCGAGAACGAGGTAGATCCTGATGCAGGAAAGTACTACGCGGAGGACGAAGACTCCTGTATCGACGATTCAGAACCGGTCAAGGTACTCACCACGACCAAGAGGCCGATAAAACGCGAGATAAAACCGTGGAACTACAACGACCTGAAGTCCGGTTCCAGGAGACGAAACTATCTCGATGAAAACAACACCTCGAGCGAGACCCAGGAAGCGCAGAAAGCTGACGACGACGAGGAAGCGTGCATCGACGAAGCTCCGGTAACGGAGAAACCCACCACGCAAACACCGAAACCGGAGAGGAAACCAGTGAAACGCGAAATAAGTCCGTACATTAGCGATTATATAAAATCTTTCCCGCGCGCGACCCTGCAGAACGAGACCAGACTGCCCAAGTACTGCGTGCACAATGACACGTCGCAGAACGATAAGTCGAACGTGGTCGAGGAAATTGTGACCGAGGTTCCGGAAGAAAAGCAAGTCGACATCACGGAAGAAGAGTGCACCGATGAGGAAGATAGCGTCGCGCAGGCGGACGGCAAGAAGATGAAAGAAAAGAAAAGGAAACGCAGAAACCATAAGGCGAAACGGGAAGCTAAGAAACAGGCTCGTCGGAAAGCGAATAAATCAAAGAAAACTCACAAGTCCTGAACGTGCTTTGTTTTGTTTATTTACTGTAGATTTTCTATTTATAACAAATATTAGTCGTTGCCTGTAAAACTGTTTGCTTGTGAAAGTATTGATTGTAGTTTGCCAATTAAATAGGTGTAAAAACGACTTGGTGGAAAGTGTTGTTTTATTTGACCAAATTCAAAACGACTTTGCACACTGAGAGATAACTGTACGGAAAAGAGTGGTGGTCAAGAATCATTAGCCCAGCCTGTTACAGTTAGAACTCCTTAGTTTAGAATCTAGCTAACTGCGATATATTTCCATCCTCACCTCGCATAAATATGTGGTCAACAAAAGTAAATAATTCTACCACGCAGCTGAACGGCTGACATGAGTTGAGAAATTGACTCACGAAGACGATGAATAGCTGCCTACGTGTGCGAAGTACATAAGTTAAATTTAAAACTAATATTGTAGCACTGAGTGAGACAGCTGATCATAGGAATTGCAGTGTGATTTCAGTTACACGGAGTCAGGAAATCTAAACAATGAACAGTAAGCATGTTCTGTTTTCTCTCAATATTTATAACTACATATTTAGAGGAAATGTTTAACATTAATAGCACTTAAAATAAAGATTACAATAACACACACCCAGCACTTATCAAAAAATGCTATTTAAATTGGTTCTCTTAAACGACTCATTATTAAAAATCTTAATCTTCCTGGATTTCTTCATCGCAATTTGTAATTCAAATTTATGTAATAAATTATTTTAATGTTCTTGTTTAGCTGCAAAAAAATTTAAATCCTTACCACAAGCGTAATTACATAATGTGCGACATTACTAAATGCCTTTCCCAAATAGATGGATTAGTAGAAGTGGTTCCATCGAGTGGCCACCAAGATAGATTTTTTCTGTGAAGATTTTTATTTACAGAAATAAATGACCTAAAAATTATTATTGAACAACACATTTTATAAATTGTCAATGAAAAGAAAAGAAAAATACAAATTGTACATCCGTCTTGGAGCTTTTCAAGAAACACTCTTCCGGGCACTTTAAACAATTGCTGTAGTATGTTGTTTTGCAGGAAACATCAATTCGTCCTATTAGTACAGCTTTGTTATATGTTAGGTATTTTTCTGTGTGTTACAATAAAAATTATATTTCACCAAAATAATTAATGTTTTATTTAGAATGAGTATTTGTTTATAAATAGACTTGGGTAATTCTACCTTAACTATTATTTTATTTTTAATTTACAGAACTGCAAGCAGAGATAATAAAATTAACCCTTATCGTTAAGAAACATCAGTCGCATACTATTACAGTTTCTGTCTGGAACGTTCTTTTGCACAGTTGTGTACCACCAAGAAATACCTTTAAAATAACATATAACTTGACCAATGCGTGCATTAAAAAGTTTCAAGACTTCCCAAGTGAGCCATCTTTGGCCACGTTAAGTATCGGTCATAGCAACAATTACATAATACATAACTGCACAGTTTCATTACGTTTTGCTCCAAAGTTTTTGAATTATTAAATGTATTCGAGAATCTTGCCCCACCCTGTATAATGTCATGCACGACTACGTACAAAGTTCTGTTAATTTATTTGAAACAATTATTAGGAGAGTTATTTTTTTAAATATTACCATTCTGTTAGTTCGAACCTACAACCTAAAGGTCCAACTAAAATAAATGATAACAGATGTGTAAAAACAAGATATATTCAAAGTTCTGGTATTTTAATATAAGCAATAACATAATAAAATAGTTGAACCACTCTACCGATCTTTTAATGTGTTCCACCATCGGCTTCTCAGAAATTATAGATTTTACAATAAAGTTTTGATATTGGGCTTCAATTCGGTTAATGTAAGCAATAAAACCAAATAAAACACCGCCACTTTACAGTAGATGTTTTAGTAAAAATATTCAAACAAAACAAACCCATAAAACTATTTGTAAAATTAAAAAAAAAATAGATCTCTATTACAGGGGTTTTGAGACAATTACCATACGGTATTTTTCAAAATTTTAAAAATTGATTTGTAATGCCCAAATCCATTTATTTCAGCCTTTTTAGTTCCCAACACACCTTCCAATACAATTCCACTTAATTTTCGAAAGGGTGTCCTTGACCACAATCTGCAATTTCATTCTTCATAATAGCGTCACTAATCAGTACAACTGAGTCTCCCGACCTCAACACAAACGAGTTCACCGTTATTCAAAAGGAAATCGAAAAGATGGGGTCACTCTTTCAACATTGTTGGTCCTCCGAAAGCTTAAATCAGATAGGAAATGTTGGGCCGAGAAGTGCCTAAAGGCAAGAAAGAAACTTGCTCGTTCGATTTTGTTGAAGCAAATTTGTACGATACACAACACTTAAAACAATTAGCCTTTATAGTACTACACTATTCTATACACTCTACTATAATTATTTTCAGGTTATCCGGAAATACAATCCTTTCACTTCATCTTCATCTTCTGCAGTCGATGCTTTGAATCTTCTCTTCCCAAGCGTAGTCACGACTGTCAGCTTTACAGTCGTAGTAACTTCTTCAGCTTAAAAGTTTCTTTAACAAAAGACTTGAAGATAATATCTTTAATTTCTTCATTAGCTGCTCGATCGAGTTTTAAAACAAACTTGTTCTGATGTCCAGACCTACGTGAACCCTTCGATGTATAGTTTTTAAAAAAATCGTTCGTATCAGAGAATTTATTGATTTCAACCTTCGCGTATTCTTCTAGACCTTGTAAAAATTTAGTTTTTTCTTCGTTCGTAATTGTCTCCAATAGTTTTTCTAATACTACTCCTTGCCAGGTGGTATTCATCTGTCCTGCATTTTTCGTTTTACCGTTGTCCTTATCAGTAGTTTCCTCGTGTTCTAGTGTCGTGTTGCGTTTTAAAAATATATGATTTGAAATAAGTTCATCAAATTTTTGTTTCGCAAAATGTTCTAATTCCCTTAAAAGTTCAGATTGCTGTGCTTTGCTCGTCTTAACTTCATTGGTTTGTGTTGTCTGCGTTTTGACCCCGCGATCAGTAACCATTGGTAATTGTGTACTTACAGATTCTACTTCTAAATTTGTATCCGATTTAGGTTCCTTTTCTTCAGTAGTTTCCACTGTTTGGATTTTCTCCCCATCGGTGATAAAAATTGGTGATTTTGTAGGTTCGGAAGAGTTAACATTATATTTATCTTCGGTTGTTTGTATTTTGCCTAAACGATCAGTAACTGTTGGTAATGTCATGTCTTTAGACTGTGTGCTTAGATCTGTACCTACTGTTTTATGCTTTCTAATATTCTTCTTAGGTTTTGGTAAAAAAATCGTTTTCAGATGTACTTCTTTAAGTTCTTGGTCCTCCTGGGTGTCAAATTCTATAAAAAATCTGTTTGGATCGGACAGTGTTGATTTTCTAACAATCGCGTCTCTTGATTTTGGGAAACTCCCTTCTTTGTGTGCATAATAGGTGTTTATAATAATTTCTTTTATTTCTTGCCCGGCTGCCTTTTCCAGATGTTCTAAAAACTTTTTCAACTCTGCCATTATCTCAGAACTTATACTTCTTGCAGACATAGTTTTATTTCCGACTTTTCTGCGTGTTTCGGTTTCCACCTCCCTCTTGACCTTCTTCTTCGTCAATTCTTCTTCTGTCTTAACACTCTTATTCATTAAATCTTCTTCATTCTTTAGATTGTCTTTCATTAATTCTTTATCTTTATTTATAATGTTCTTCGTCAATTCGTCTTCTTTCTTTACACTCCTCTTCATCAATTCTTCATTTTTACTGTCCGTGTTTTTAGTAAATTTTTCTTCTTTCTTTACACTCTTCTTCATCAATTCTTCTTCTTTCTTCATACTCTTCTTTATCAATTCTTCATTTTTCTTTACATTGTTATTCGTCAATTCTTCTTTCTTTTCTGTCTTCTTCATTAGTTCATCTTCTTTCTTTAAGTTCTTCTTCCTCAATTCATCTTCTCTCTTTGAGTTCTTCTTCGTCAGTTCTTCTTTCTCTACACTCTTTCCCATCAAATCATCTTCTTTCTTCAAGTTCTTCTTCGTCAGTTCTCCCTTTTTTACACTCTTCTTCCTCAACTCGTATTCTTTCTTTACACTCTTCTTCATCATTTCATCGACGTGCTGTGGTCTTCTAGGTGCAGTTACTAAAGCTTCCCTACCATTGTAGTTATCATGTCTCTTGACTTCTCTCTTCAGTTTGTATATTACGTCATGGTTTCGTAGTCCCTTGTATCGAGCAGATTGTGTTTCACAAGTCCAAGGAAACAACCACAGCACCACAACCGCCACCGAGACATACCAGAGGCAACTCTTCTGCGAAAAGAAACAACGTGTGCTTTAAAATGTATCGATATTTATACTTTTTATTTATATTTATAATTCCTTTAGCTAAAACATGTACTCTTTGTATGTCTTTTTATCAATTTATATTTGTATTTTGTTTTTATTTGGATGTTAGTGTTTCATTTAATAATAGAGTAGATGTACTTTTCACATCTTTGACCAAGTTTTCATTGATTTCATCAGTTTAATAAACGTTTATCCCTCGATTTTTGACAGGGTCCGTGTTATCCGAGTCCTCGCTTATCCGAGAATTATCGCATAATCGAGGTTCTGCTTCTATTATACTTATCTTTACTAAGTAATACTGGTAGGTAACATTTTTTGAAATTACTTTAATAAATGAAAAAAGGTTCGTAATTTAGTTCAAAACAGAACTGTGTAAAAATATTTATGAATTTCAAATTTCTTATTTTAAAACACCAGTTTTTATGTTCCTACTACAAGACTGCCAACAAAACATTTCTAGTTTGAATAGTAATTTAATAATGAATCCTTTGCCCAAAAATTAAATATTTTTATAAGAAAGTGTAGAGAATAAATCAAAAAATTTAACTGTATAAATTGTAAATTATTATTTCATAAAATGATTGGGTTAGCTTTACTTGAATCACAAAATGAGATGAAACAAATGAAACCTCGTGCGGACAAAGTAAATTCAAAAAAATGACCGTTGAAGACCATGGAAACAGCCTTGTTTTTCTATCTCAAGCAGTAGGATGAATTCTGCACAAGTCTATACTTTTAACTGCTGTTTGTTGAATAGCATCTAAAAAGTCAAATACAGTTTGCTTTACACCAAACGAAAGATTGAAATTTGTTCTATAAATAAATATAAAAAATTCTTTTGACATCATTCGAATTATAAGAGATATCTCGAACGGAAAATTAGCTGTTTTATTGGTTGAAGTCTTTCCAATTGCAAAGGTTTACAGACAATTCCATAGCTTTTCAACTATGTAAGTGACTTTTGATTGGATGGCAAGGTTGAATCTTTCCATGTGAGTTATTCGAGCGGCGTTGGCTTTGCAGAAAACTAAAAAAAGCAGACAGAGATGCACAAGAGATGACCAAGGAGGCCAGAATAAAGAAAATAAGACAAAACCTTAAAGAGAAAGAGAAAATGAAGATTCTTACTGAACAGGAGGGTTTTAGCTCATGTAAATTAAACTAGGTGCCTTGTTTCCAGTAAAATTAAGTTTTTTTCACCTTTTGCTTGATTTTCCGAAAATTTTTATTTTTTTTCACAAATGACCCGTTATCTCAGGAGCTACTGGTGCTGAAGGCTTGAAATGTTCACTCAATGTCAACGATGGAAGGATAGACATGAAACTAGTATACCGTAGTAAAAATATGATTGTTAATACATAAAACAAACATTGTACATAATAACATGTAATTTGATGTTATAAATGACACTAATAAAACAATTCATAACTTTTTAAATTTTCTGAGATTTTAGATTAATTCTAGTTCAGTGACTCATTACAGACGGATAAAAAATGTCTTAAATTCAATTTTTTATTCAGAGTGACTCAGTATTATGAAGCAATGTCTTGGTAGCTACATGATGCTATTGCTAAAAATAAGAAAAAAAGTTCATATAAACATAGGAACGAAAACGATTCTCTTGAGATATCTGCAGTTTTGTTTTTGTTTACAAAATAATTCATATCTAAAGAACGGTTTGACTAATTGAGTTCAACCTTGGCATGAAGTTTAACCTGACAATAATATATTTCAATAAAAATAATCGATTCTATCCAATAATAACTTAATAATGCCTACAGGCAAATTTTATTAATAACGCTTTTGATAAGTAAAAAACAAATAAATATTATCATTTGATTCAGTTGGACCTTTAGTTTATAGGTTAATACTGACAGCTAAATTACGTAAATAGAAATTGTGTCATATTTCCGGCACTTTCTATTGACAGCAGTCTAAAATGTAACGTCCATGTTGATACTGTATGTGTGGGTATTAACTCGGGTGTTTTCTTTTAAGAAATTTCAAACATTGCTCCAGAAGTACACTCCTTTACATATCCAAATTACAAATATAATTATATTTAAAACTATCTGATCCGTACGGCGTTGCCCGTGGTTGTTAGTATTTTCAGTCTTTTTGACGTAATTGTATTCTTTTTAAGTGTTCATTGAATACCCGTGCGTATCCTACTGTGGTCATGAAAAAAAGGCTACGCTATTGAAAGCACTGAAAATTGTATTCCTGTAAACTACTATCTAGCATGAAAAAGCTTTAAATATATCTTTTTAATTTATAGTTTTTACTAATTTTGACTTTCACTTAATTTCGTTGACAATGTTGCGAGTACCTACAGCCTAAAAGGAAGCTACGTACCAAATTTCATTCCAATTAATTCTTGTAGGGATTTTTAGCAACTTTGACCCCCGCCCCAAACAGCCCTAAAATTTCGAATTTCTTTTAACCCTTTCTTAGCGAGGGTTTAAATTAGCTGGGGGTCCTAGAAAAGATATTTGAATCACTTTGTAACATCCGCGTTAATTTATGATGTAACCAACTGGTTCAAATAGAGTTTGTAATTTTAAATGCATAGGCCTAATTAGTATAAGATATTGTTTAGTATTTAAATATACAATTATATATCGAAATAAAGCTACGAATGTGATATTTTAATGGCATTTAGTTTAATTCAAATTGTTTGTTTAGTTTTCAATATAATATGTTTAAGCTCGTGTATGTTTATGGTTATGCATGGTGTCAAATAATTTGTTTGTTATTATTATTATTGATAGCGAAAATATGTTTTGAAAAGTATTAAAAAATTCATAGTTATGATATAGTTTATATAAACAATATTTTAAACAGCATATCTCTAAGTAGGCCTATATAGATATTTAATAACCAATGTTTGAGTTGAATTATAATTCTGTAAGCATTTTTCGTTGATTTTTCCTTGTGTTTGTTTATAGTTTTTCAATCTAACCTTAAAAAGCTGTTAGTTTTGAAGAGTATTAAAGTGACTATAAATTTGCTAAGTAATGATTGTAAACAAACATAACGTGTTGCTAAGCTTTTTATACGAACAGCTGTTTTTGTAAGCTATGGTTTTGAGTTCATACAGTAAAGGCTGTTGAGTTTTTTCCAAATTTGAAACTTTTTCGGGAAAATTTTCAATTTTTTTTACGTAAAAACCTTTTATGAACTACTGCAAACATTTTAAGACCAAAATTAGCCAAATCGGTCCAGCCGTTCTCGAGTTTTAGCAAGACTAACGAACAGCAATTCATTTTTATATATATATAGATTATTACTAAACTAAGACTAAACTAATAAGTGGTTACATTTTAAATATGTTATAATGTTTACCATCACTTTTTAATATTGAAATAAATATAAAAACAATAATAATAAATACTAGTACATGTTTGCTATCAATTCGCGTTGTATATATTTCAACTACAAACGTATAGGGTACGTACATAGTACGCCATGCAGTACTATATTAACCATGTTGGTTGTTATAAAACTAAGAAAAAGCCCTACTATGAGACAGGGTATAAATATGTAGCATAACACTTTGTGAAGTTAGTTGCAGCTCAAATGTCACTGAGAATTACGACTTTGTGGTTCAGACGCGTTTTACTAATAAACGTATTTTAGTGAGTCTTGTGTTCTGTTTTTGTTCTTAGTCACCCTATACTAGTGTTGCTTGTAGTAGCAAAAAGCTGCCAAATTTAATTAAGTAGGCCTACTCAAAGAAGTTAAAATTACCTCAAGTTAAAAGCTTTATTTCTAAATAGTTTCATTAATTGCTGAGATTACCACAACGAACACACAAACAAACCGCAGATAAAGTTTCCAAGTTGTTTGTTTCGGTTCAAACTATATACCGACACAGCTGTTTATCTAAGTCTAAACACACGATTGTTGCAATGTGGAGGACACCAATAACACAATCCGTTTACTAAAAACTAACAAATAC
>JAGFPH010019695.1:0-11318 GCA_018207615.1 Philaenus spumarius
ATAAATTTATATAGGTAAACACCCAAGAGTAGCACAATTATTCATGATTGTCCTAAAACTACTTGGGACTCAACAGGTTAAAGAAGTTTTTTAATGTTAACTTTTGCAATACATTATTAATTGCTAAAAAAAATATGTACCTGTGCTTACAACATAATATCTATGTTGAAGATGGTCTAGTCTTACGGTGGAAGTTAACCAAGCAAACTAGTCAGTAAACTACATTGTTATTAATGATAATAAACTACTATATTATATTGGAAGATATTCTTGTTATTCATAAAACAGCCCTACAGCTATTCCAAATCTTGTTAAACTCAGCGACTTATCTATGTTGATGTAAAACACATGAGGAAAATACCAGAAATGGACAAATAACTTGTTTACAATTTATGACAAAACTGTAATATTTCCATTGATTGTAGGTACTCGAAACAAATGTCTGGCAATAACTTGTTAACTGTCAATATAAAGCTTAAAAACTTCAATAATTATTTAATATACCTACCTCAATAATCATTCCTCTTGATCATAATCGTTTGATTCTGGCTTGAATCTTGATTTTAGGGCATAGCATTCAGAAGAAAATAAATATCCAAGTTATGAGTGGATTCGGAAAATAATAACAATGAAGTAAAGATTAGAGCTTAGGTTGTTTGGATATAATTTTACTTACCAGCAGGGAGAAGGGTTTGGACATTAGCTTCCTCAACAACAATATGAGAAGTATAGCAGAAGTCTATGAGGAGTTCCATAGCCACTTCGTCTATGTCTCTTATTGTAACTTCTGTTTGTCTTGATTCTGCCAGTTCTCCTGTAAACATCGCTCGGAAGTAAGGACTGCATGCCGACAGAATCACTCTAAAAGAAATAATAAAAACGTCATAACAAGTTATTTAGAAAGTAATTATAGTATAATGGTTCTACATAGAGTTAGATATATTGAAAATAACATTTTTGAAAGAGAAATAGAATAATAATGAAAAGCAATAAAGACATTAATTACAATTACTACAAATAATGGTGGATCAGTTTTGTAATCAATGATACAAATTTTTACTTACAGAAAAAATGCATTTTGTATTATAACAAATACTATACAAACAAAGCAGAAAGTTTTACTACAGCTCTGAAAAATTTTTAATTACAAATTAGGTTTTTTAAGAAGAGTACAACCTCGTTAAGTCGGACCAGCCGGGACCGCAGCCGATCTGACGTAACGAAAATCCGTGTTAGCCGGAGAAAGAGCATAAAACATTTAAAAAAATCAAATACACTGTATACTTATAAATTGTCCTTTATTACGGAGAAAAACACTTTAAAAATATTTACTGGGCACAATAAAACAAAAAAACACATCTGTGGACTGTACAGGTACTATGTCTACTTTTTGGGAAAAAAGCTTGTAAGTTTCTGTTGCATCAGCTTCGAGTAACGTTTACGCGCCGCACGGCAAACAAACTCGGTTCCGCGAACTCGACGGAAACATGATCACCGTGCAGTACGCTACGATTATGCGCTCGTATAAAGCAATAGCGCTACCAAAATACATATTTTTATTTATTGCAAACCGGTCCGGGTTACCCGGAGATCCGACTTAAAGGGGACCGGCTTAACGAGGTTGTCCTGTACAATGTTTTTACATTTAACAATTATCCTTTTTTTAAATATGGTCTAAAAATCGTAAACGGGATAGTTGGAATTATTTTTCATATTGGTAATATTATTTAAAAAAAATATATTTATAAAGTTAAACAACATATTTACGTAATTATATTTACATATTAAGTAAATGATATAAAACAACGTCACTTAGTTATTGACGATCACATCATTAAAGTTTAGGTAGTAGCCTATAGTTTTGTTTTAAATGACCGCCGTTACAATTGTTGTTACTGTTAAAACTTTGAGCTAGAATGCTATGGAAATGAAACTAAAAATAAGAAATGTTCTCAAATTATATTTAAATAAACTTCCATTTACCGCAAAATCCTATGAAACCACATGAATGCAGCTTTTGCAATCGTGACCACCGCTACTCTGAGCGTGACCGCTATTACAATTGTTAGAACCGTTAAAACTTTGAGCTAGAATGCTTTGGAAATGAAAGCAAAGATAAGAAATATTCTCAAATTATATTTAGAGAAACTTCATAGACAGTAAAGGCCTATGAAAACACTTGATCAAAGCTTTTGCAATCGTGACCACCGTTGCTTTGGATGTGACCGCCGCTACCAAAGTAGTTTTGAATAACTTACTTTGTTTTTTATTGGTTAGTACAATTATTTATGTAATTACCAAAACAATTAGTTTAATATAAGGTAAATATTAATAAATAAATTATTTAGTAATATTAAAGTAAAGAATATATCTTATAACAGACTAACATACGTGAAATATGACTGCCATTATGAATAATTTTTTGAGCAAACAGGGAAGACGGCTCATCCGCCATATTGGCTCTCAACTAACATGCCTATCCACTACATATAAATGTTTAGTATTATTTTCCTACAAATTATCCTATCGAAGTTAGACTTTGAGACCGTTGCTATGCAGTAAAAACATAATCTTCAAAAATCTCAACTCTAATAATAAATTTTATTTAAAAAGTTAGAAGAAATCAATGAGGCGAAGAACAAACATTACAAACTACTCACTACAAACTACTCACAACTAACAGCGCTCTATTTTCCATCTAGTGGCTATTAAATAAAATAACGAGAGTTGCAACCACCGCTACGCAAAACTTGGAAGACAAGTTTAAAAGAATATTTTTACTACCATCGTAAGTATTTTTGTTGAAAACTATTATTAATATGAATAAAATTCTTATTTAGTTTCTTAGTTATTGGTTTAAGTGGTATTAGGCCTATCTTTAAATTTAACTTAATTCTAAAGCATTGTTTGGTTAAAAACAGGAATAGGGACATGCGACAGCCGTTACAAATAAAATTATTTAAAAAATTATTTTATATCATAAACAAGTATTTTTTTTAAAATTAGCTACAGTAACCTGTTTGTAATAAAGGTATATATATAGGCTATATATATATATATTTATATATAGGCCTATATACACATAATTTATAATCCAAACCGTAAATTAAATCGCCAAATTTCAATAGGAAAGTCTTTAAGGACAGCAATTGTACCATTTAAGATTGTTTGCCAGTATAGAAAAGTAGCTTTTAATTTAGTAATCTTTTCTTTTAAATTAACTTCATGAATGCATACTTTTTAAACTTGTTTAAGGGTCAAAGTCACAAAACGGGACAATTTCAGTCCCTTTTTAAAAAAAAAGAAAAGAAAAAAAATATGACGAAAATAAAAATATTTATATTTTTGAAACACTTTTTTCCTTCTCACTAGACAAATTGCATGATAAAAAGTTACAATTTTTAGTGACTAAAATATATTTCTTTTCTAAGAAATACAAATCGGTCACTGTCTTTGACCAGCTATCTTAAATATTGAATGTCAAATAAACAAACAAGGAGATCGATAATCACGGCAAAAACGGCATAGAATAAACATTTAGGTTATGTGATGACTAATACATAAACAATATTCGAGCAGAGGACAAGATAACTATGTTTTTTTTCTTATTCAACACTTGTCCTTGAAACAGCTAAACAAAGACCGACCCAAAGTATAAACCTGCCTTTACGTTATCGATCGCGATAGAATTGACGCGATCAGTAGTCTGTTGGAAGTTTATTAGTGAACTTCAACTGCTGGCTTAGTTGAAATAATTTCAATTTGTTAAATTCTTCGAAAAATCACCTAAATTTAAGGAAACTATGTAACGGAAGGTTACAAAAAATAATAAAAATGTATGTTATAAAGTGTTAAAAAAAATTGGGGTTCGGTAAAAAGTTCAAAAATAAAAAAAAATATGTTTTAAATCAAAAATAAAAACGCTATATGTGGATTATCTAATAACCATTAATATCTCTTCAACACCTCCTTTACCTATTTACCTTAAAAAACAAAAATCGTCGCTCATGTACCACTTATATTGCTTATACACCCTTTAGGCCTATCGCCTCACTTCAATAATAATCATCACCTACCTTAACTCCCATAACATCTTTCTTCCAACTTCAACGTAGAACAATATTAATATTTCACCCTACTTCAACTCATCTTATTATTATAACCTTAAAACTCACCTTACTTAAATTCACCTTAAAAATCACCTTCACTTGACTCCCATAATCTCAATAATAAAAAAAAATATAATAATCATGATGATTTGCGATAATCCACATATAACCCCACTTATGCTCTGTTTGCATATATTTATTTATAATTACTAATCACTGAAAGATACTTGTTAATTAACTCTATTTTCTCACGGGCGGGAACCTGGCTAATTAAAGTAGTGGCTAAATGGACACACGTGGCTATATAAAGAAATTCAAGGCATTGCGGCAAGACAACAATTATTTACTCAAACATGATAAAAAATTGATATTTACAACAATTAAGAAACATAAACATAGTGGTACACATATATACAAACAACTCAAGAAATTATCTACAATTATACAAAGTTTTGTGAACCATATCTTAAGTGATGACGCAATAAAAGTTAAAAGAAGTTAGCTCTTAAAAAAAATAAAAAATTCTACATTTGCAGACTAAAGAAATGTCTTATGGCCATTATTACTTACAGTTTTATTTATTATATTCGTCGCACTGTCCGTTACCTAGGATTTTTTCGTCGATTTCACAATTCACCTCTGAAGCCTACCTTACACAAGTTCCAACAAAGCACATCGAAAGAATATCCGTCGATAAACAACCAATTTTACATGATCAGCTTAATATTTTTAATCACGTCACCTCCAAAGTACATTTACTTTACATTTTGACTAACTTGTCACTACTTTTTCAAAGAAAATCACATTTTTCTTGCGATAACACACGCCGGCTTCATTCAACAAACATAAGCTATGTCGCCATCTTGATCCCCTCTACTGCTTCTAGAATGTTCTGTTTCGTACGCATTTGCTAGGCTACCTGATCTTCGTCACGTACACAAGTTGTTTTCCTCTCTCTCTGTTCATTGCATCCATGATCACTGTACATACTTTCATATTAAGTTCTCGATTCATGTTAAATTGTGCTCTGTACTGTTGTTATATTCTTTTTATTTATTTATTTATCGAACTGTTTATAATTTCGACTACCGTTTTATTATTCGCGTATAACTCACCACTCGTTGAAATAAAGTTTTTATACAATTCTCACATCCTGCACACGATCATATATTAATATATATATTTTTTAAGTCTGCTTTTGTTTTTCCTATTTTTTAAGTCTGCTTTTATGTTTTATTATTTGTTTATATATATAAAAAATGATTCTACTGTAATTATCTTGCGTCATTAAGAAATATAGTTATATGAAAATTAAAATGATTAATATTATTTATGTATTGCGTCATTCATTCATTTAGACCAAATCTCTGTTCCATTAGTCACTATAGGAAACAGCTGATTCATATCTTATTTTATTAATTTCTCTGTGACATGGACATAAGTGTTACAACTAATAATAGTACCTTAATTGCATGACAAAACGGTCACGTAAATATTTTAAGTGTATATTAAAATGTTGCAGTAACCAACGTGCCTAGTTAGTTGCGCATTCGTTGTCTTTATCCTAAACTCAATAGGACAAACCTATGTTACCTATTAATGCTAATTCACCGAGTTTTACTTGAAAATTACAAAGCGGTCACGTGCAAATCTGTAGCGTGACCGCCATGGTATTATGTGACCGTTTTGTTTATTTACCACTTTTAGTAATTATATATCCTTTGTTTGTGTTATATCTGGAATTATTAAAGATTTGTTATTAAAGATTGTGGTGTTATACATATTAACTCAAGAAGTTACTTTGTTTTTTTAAATATTACATTATTATAGCCAATCAGTACTTTATGATTTTTCGGTTGCTTTGTTTATTTCAACACTAAAAGCTGCTTACCCTAACCATTGTTTGTTTTAATTATAAAAACAACTATTTTACTTGTCTTCCAACATTTTCTAATCACAAATTTAAATTATTATCAAAACGGCCTCGATCGCTACCACGCGTTAACGATCGCTACCGCGCGGTCACGATCGATACCATTCGGTCACGATCCCTACTACCCGGTCACGGCCACACAAATCGGTCACACACACGAAATCGGCAGTGTATGTTTGATTCAAAATCTGATTGTATAATTTTTATACAGCATTATTAAATGAATGTTATTGGGTATATTAGATATTATTAATTATACTTTTAAGCTATCTCAAAGTAATATTTTGCCGATTAAGCAAGCGTGACCGATTTGTATCCATTAATGCTTCGGTACACTAAAAGTCCATAAAAAAATAGAAATTCATAGAATTTAGCTCAGCTACATATGAGATAAGGTTCCTGAACATGTTATTTACCTAATATGCTATTTATTTATATAAAATCAAATACTTAATTTTAATTTAATTTTTTTTTGAAATTGTCCCATTTTGTGACTTTGACCCATAAGGCAGCGCGATCAACAGCTCCCCGAAACATTTAATAAAGTTGTACCGGTAAATGAACTTTGAAATTTGATATGAACTATAATTTAACAAATTAACATACTTGTATTTTTATGTATTATTTTGAAATATTGAAACTTTTATTAAAAAAATCTTGTGACAGTGTTTATATTTATTTGTGTAATCTCTATTCTTTCAAACCTATGGTAATTATTAATTAGTGCTCTCTACCGTCTTAAATATCAGAACTTTTATAATTACCGTGTATCAAATTAGAAAATTATTTCAAAATTTACATATAGAATTGTTATACCTTCATAAAGTAACGTGTCCCTTTCTAGCAATGAACAAAAGATAACTTAACCTAATAATTTCAAAATGAAACTTACTTTTGCCACACGTTGTAGGTAGGCCCTACTGTTATCATTAAAAACTTTGTTGCTGTTTATGTACAGGTTCTTTCTTTTACTTGTGTACAATTTTAACCAATAAAGATATTATTATAATTAATGTTTACAACAGAACTACCTGTGCGCAAATATTTTTCTTGCTCCGACGTTAAGCACAACATCACACAGTTCCCGATGTCGACGGAGAACATTAAGTTCAGTTAATGTTCCTCTTGGATGCTTCTCTGATGTATGAGCCAGCCTTGCAGGTGAAGGTGCACGTTCACGATCTCTATCTCCCACTCCCATCACCATCTCTCCCATCCTACTGCGAGGCGTTTGTGCCAAATGTAGTCGCAGAGGAGGGGAGGCCCAACCCCACACAGAGTCAATCTAACAAAGAAAGAAACATTTAAAAAAATACTTCATACGCTATAGCCTACTAAAATTAGTATACTTATGTTATTAATTTCAGAACTAATGCCGAATCAGCTGTAAGCCTACTTATAGGGTACACTTCAATTTTGTAAGTAGTAGGCCTACCTAATAGAGACAAGCATCAGTCTTACCAAAAATATTTATAAATGTGGTTATTAGATTTAAATTTATTACGAAACCGTAGTAGTGGCACCGTATGTATGATAGTGTGGATCATGTGATGTGAGGAGTCATTAAACTTGTTTTTTATTATGTTTTGAGTGCACATTTTTCCCCAACAAAAAAAGCATGTGTTTTAAGATCATTTTTACAACTGCTGTGGTTACACTTGCCCCATGTGAAAAAATGATGGGGCAAGGGCAAGTGTAGCCACTGCTATAAATCCTGAAGCATTAGTTGTACAATAAAATGATATCCATGCCTGAAAACCACACATTAATCTTTTATTAAAATATCAGTTTCAATCCCCTAGGTGCAATGAACAAATTAAAAAAATATTATTGAATTTTGAATTGAGGCCCAAAATGTAAGCGTTACAAAACAAATTTCTTGATATATATATATATATGTGTGTTAAAAGAGGTTGAAAATGTTACGGTATATTGAAAAAGATCAGTAAAAAAGGCTCCAAAATTGTATACACAACGATTTTCAACTGCAAACAACAAATTTTAAACCAAATAAATAAAATACCTTGGCCATACTTACAACATGGTTGCACTTACCCACTCCACCCTAGATCTATTTGTAATATAACTTATAAAGGCCCCATCCCAGGCGTAAATTTACTTTATGACACCTGACCTTTATTTAGGTAACAGAAATTTAATCTACAACCCTCACCTGATATGTTTGCAGAGGGCGACCTTTTTTTAGGAAATACAATGTAAGTCTTACTGCCAAACTAAGCACATTCTACTATTGAATGGGACAGTTAATATACGTGTGACTAAATAGACTATAGGTTTAACTTAGAACTTTTCAGGCAATTTTTGTTTGTTTAATGCTTGCAATTCAGTTATACTAAACAACTTAATTGATGTTACTAACTAATGTATGATTTTACAAAATGGAAACATACTGTGACTGGAGACTGTAAGTTAGAACTTCAGGGATTTTTAATTTTCATTGATTTTTTTGATGTACCGAATACATAATGTGGGTCCTTGTTATACACATATAGATTCGAAGATTAATTAAATATCAAATCGTGAATATCGATGTAAAATATACATTGTATATATCGAATATCCGTAGTTCATAGTTTGGTGCAAAGTACGGTAAACATTAAGCAGACTAGGCTATATATGTATTTTACAGAATTTTATAAAGTGAAAATAGTAGGCTAGTACGTGTGTTCCTGTTTTGTTATATAGGCCTATGTATGTTATTAAGTGATGTTAAGTTGTAGGTAGGCCTATAGCAGAGTCAGGTAATCATGTTTATTTACATTTGTCCTATGCGTAATCTGATGTCATTGAAAAGGTAGGCCTACATGTAATATATTTCCCAAGTTAAATAAGTTGTAAATTGAGTTTAAATTTAAAGTGTTTTATTTTCTGTTCATAATCCATTAGGCTAGGCTACTTTAAATTTTGTTAAAATCATATTTTCTGTTTTCATTTTATTTAAGACGTTTAGAAATAAAATTGAACATTATAATTACAAATTAGAGCATTTTCTTGCGCATACGTTGGCACCTCTGTCGCAATATGGCATAGGGTCGTAATGTAAAATTGCGCCCAAAGTAGTGTTGTTGCAAACCTAGGCGCAAATTTACTATTCGACCCTCGGCTGACCTACAACGACAAAAATACAAGAATAATATATCAGCCAAGGGTTTACGCCCAAACTTAAGCATAGGCTATAATAGGCTACACTATTTACATGTTAAATGCTGGAAAACATACTGCAACTAGAGACTGTAAGTTAACTTCAGGCTATTTTTTTTTTATGCAATACGACCAGGTGTCCTAATGTAAACTTTAGTTTATACTAAGTAGGCTATAAAAGAAATTTCCTACCTTTAGATCTTCCTCTTCTCCAGGGTAGTAAACAGGCTCTCGACAACGAGAAAACAAATTCTTAATGATCCAAATTAGATTTGATAATCTAAGAGTTAAAACTGCCAGAAGTTTACAAAAAAATGGGTTATAAATGAAACTCTTAACGCAATTTTTGAAACTGTCAACCGTGACCTGAAGGGGTTAGGTAAATTAATTGCACTAACTTACAAGTTTCCACATTGTACACGGCAGTAAAACTGCTAAAGAAACTAAACACAGGTTAACATTAACAATATTCTAATGTTACTATCCATCACAAACCCATAGTGGAACTACACTTCCTTTTTCTAATTGTGTATTAATTTGTTTAACGTTGAATAGTTAACATAATAAATCTAGAAATATAAAGCAGTTTATTAATAACAACCGCCTTCTAAATCTGAATTGTTTGATTACGATTACAGGAGTGAAACGAAAAATTTTGAACAATGAATTAATTGATAATAATATAATCTAGTAATTGATGTATATTATAATATAGTCATTTAAATTGTAAGTTATTTACCTCAAATTAGTCTTATGTCATGAAACGCCCACAAAAACTATTAAATTATAATATAGCCCTATTATAATAATACGTACATTGTTAGGATAAAATTATTTTTACAAACTAAAAATTCACTTATTTTATGTTATAACCAAAATTTACAAATAAAATGTCAACAAATTGTTCTGTATCAAAAGAATAAATTGTCTAAACAATAAGTACATCCATAGTATAATCATTGTATTTGGATAACCTATTTATTATTCATGATCTATGGTATAATCCGAACGTCCATAATCAAAGATGCTACTTTCTTCAAACATTGATTTCGCTTTTTAGTGGATACTGTATTTGGAACTATTAAATTATAAATATGTTTCACCAGGGGCACAAAGTATCTTGTGAAATGATCTAGATACTATTTGTATTCTAAAGATAACAAAAACAAACAAATTCCACTCTTTTAGTTATGTATGTAGAGTGGTGAGGACTAAGGAAGGAATCTTATGTTCTCATATTCAGTGACTCACTTGAGAGTTATTGATATACAAAACTCACGAACAGTCAAATTCACATAATCATGCACGGATTTGTTCACTGAAAAGCTCAAAATAATCTTCGTTTTTGTGGCTGAATCTTTCACTTCGTTCATTTCGTACTATGATCTTGAGACAGTTGAGTGGGGTGGAGACTATCGTTAATTTCGTTATTGTTGTTCACTCCATTCTCTTGATCTTGAGTCGGTTGGGTAGGGTGGGGCTATCGTTCACTTCGTTCTATGATCTTAAGTCAATCGTGTGGTTGGGTGAGGAGGGGCGTTCTTGTTGTTCACTTCGTTCTATGATCTTGAGTCAGCTGGGTGGGGTGGGGGCTATCGTTAATTTCTTTATTGTTGTTCACTTCATTCTTTAATCTTGAGTCGGTTGGGTGGGGTGGGGGTTATCTTGTGATTCACTTCATTCTATGATCTTGAGTCGGTTGGGCGGGGTGGGGCTATATTTCACTTTCGTCTTGTTGTTCATTTCGTTCTATGATCTTAGGATCTTAGGTCAGTTTGGTGAGGTGGGGCTATTGTTCACTTTGTTCTATGATCTTGAGTCAGTTGGGTGGGGTGGGGCTAATGTTCACTTCATTCTTGTTGTTCACTTTGTTCTATGATCTTCAGTCAGTTGGGTGGGGTGGGAGCTATTGTTCCCTTTGTTCTATGATCTGGAGTCAGTTGGGTGGGGTGGAGATATAGTTTCCTTTGTTCTTGTTATCCACTTCGTTCTTTTCGTCACTTTGTTCTATGATCTTCAGTCAGTTAGGTGGGGTGGGGTTATAGTTCACTTCGTTATTGTTGTTCTCTTCGTTCTATGATCTTGTGTCAGTTGGGAGGGGTGGGGCTATTGTT
>JAGFPH010019696.1:0-14974 GCA_018207615.1 Philaenus spumarius
AGTCCCATAAGAGCCCATGTTAGCGCTAAATCGAGGCCATGACTACTGATGAAACATTTTTAACAATACATCGTCATATATCTCCAAGGAGGTGAAAATAAGTGCATATTTCTACTCTCTGTAACCTATGCAATTGTTGTTTAATCAAACACCATTTCAAAGCTCAAGAGAAATAAAAAGCACACAATATTTCAATGCTTTCTACAAGCATAAAGCTTGCAATTTGTTTGGCTTCTTCTCTGCAGTATTCCTTCGCGTACATTGCAAGTACCAACAAAGACAGATTAAAGTTGTGAGTTTCATTAGTTCTGCTGCACAATTAAGTACTAATAACTCTGTTGTAGTTTATAACTTTTTTAATTCCTATATTTTTTTACTTGTATAAATACAGCAAATGAAATCCTACACATTGTAAAAGGCATACAAAGTTTTTTAAACGATTTATAATTTTAACCACTAATATATTGCTAATATTGGTCGAATGTTTTATTTTTATTATTTTTATGTAATGCCATTAATAGAAAAAGGCAGACACCTGATGATTACGAAATAAATAAATAATAATAATACAAACTTAACCCACTATTCAATAATAAGTATCAATACTTACCTTTTTATTGGAAAAGCATCATTTCCTATTCTTTATTTGGTGATCTTTCTTGGATTATTAGTTTCGATCTCTTAATCAGATCATTTTCAAATCCTTTTTGTTATACCCTCATGAATAGAAAGTGACGATTTTCCAAAAAAAGGAACGTTTGATACTTATTATTAATTCACACTATTCCGGAGGCTAAAACTCACCTTACACTATTCAATTATAAATTATAGACACAATGGGTTTACTTTCGAAAATTACAATCCAAGTAATATTACAAAAACTAATTTAAACTATCTCCACATTGATTACAAACGAGCAATTAGCAAAAAAAAAAAAAAAATGTTAACACAAGTTCACTTGATTATTTGAAGAAAAGAAGGTAAATAATCTTAAATTTACCCTTCTATAAGGACGTTTGTTGTACGGGAGAAAATTAAAAGAAAGATGTAAATTACAAAGGGAGTAACTGTAGTTAGTTTACTTAAAACTCGGTACTTAATACTTTTACTTTACTCCAGTTAGTTTAATGAACCAGTGCCTTTGTGTTTGAGGTACCAACTATAGTAAACTTAGACCGTGTTAACCTTTGTGCCAAGGCACATTCAGTCAATACAATAAGATTGTTTCGAGTTAAATGATTTTAGTGTTACATTACGATAAAGTGCAATAATTCAGAATTATTTACGTTTAGATTATAATGCAATATAGGATGTACTCATTTAGAGCGAATTCTAGTTATATTTAACTTATTATGAAGTTTAATAATATGTTCTTTTTATATTATCAAACTAGCTGGCCCGATCCGGCTTTGCATGGATAAATCAAACTTGAATGTACATTAACAAAAAATATATTACATCAATAAATATATTACACTATGTATTTATTGTGGGGATTTTTAGTAACTTTGACCCCCCCCCCAAAACCTCCCTTAAAATTTCGAATTTTTTAAAACCCTTTTTTAAAGAGCACCTAGGGCCCTAGAGGAAGCTACATATCAAATTTCATTCCAATCCGTTCTATGGTTTTTTTATAGTAATTTAGACCCCCAAAACCGCCCCTAAAATGTATAATTTTTTGAAACCCTTTCTTAGCGAGCACCTAAGGTCCTAGAGGAAGCTACATACTAAATTTCGTTCCAATCCGTTCAGTGGTTTTGGAGAAATCGTGATTTAGTAACTTTGACCCCCAAACCGCCCTCCCTAAGATTTTGAATTTTTTAAACCCTTTCTTATCAGCACCTACGGCCCTAGAGGAAGCTACTTAAAGATTTATAATTTTAACCACTAATGTTTGCCTTAATTGGTCGAATGTTTTTTAAAATAATTTTAATGTAATGTGATTAACAGAAAAAGGCAGACACCTGATGATTACGAAATAAATAAATAATAATAATACAAACTTAACTCATTATTCAATTATAAATTATAGACATAATGTGTCTACTTACGAAAATTGCAATCCAATTACAAAAACTAATTTAAACTTTCTCCACATTTATTACAAACGAGCGATTAGACATCGGTGCGTGTCGTGACTAAATTAACCCATACATAATTTGTTCCTGATTTTGTATGTGTGATACGGCCGCTAAACGCATCTGAAATAAAGTGGGTACGGTACGGTACGTGAGATTTCATTCGATTACCCGCGCAAAAAGTGCCGAACGAAGAAGTTTTGACTTAAAAAACCTGAGATTCGGATTGGTAATCACCACTGCGTAAGTATCTGGATATTCTGCCAGGACGAACGATATAAAACGAATAACGTCGTTAGTTCTGAGCAGTTGTACGCTGCAACGTCAGTTTGGATTCCTCGGATCAGAAGGTTTTAACTTGGTACCAGTGGCGGCGCGTCCATAAGGGTAGGTGGGGATGAGCCCCACCAATAATTCAGAAAAAGAAAATATTAGTTCATTAAAATAAACACTGAATTAATATGAAAACAGCGCGTGAATATGTAAAGCAAAAGCATGTTTGCGCGGCGACTGAGAGTAGAAACCAGGATGCCGGGGCTGATTTCAAACTAGCCCTAGCGATACAGCATGTAGCTCAGCATCAAGGATGGTTGACGTCACGCAGACAGTTCCCCTCCCTGCCGGCTCCCATATGTTCAATGTAAGTGTCTCTCGGGGTCTCGGGCTTAGCTCCGAGACAGTCTACGTACAGTGGCTAAGCGTATTGTGCGTTACATTCTTCCTTGGTGAAATTCGCGTGTGTTTGTGTACAAGTGCAGTGGACTATTATCAGCATGATTTTATAAATAGAAGATTGACTTTACCTTGTACGCATAGGATTAGATTTTAAAAGTTTTTGTAATTAATGTTTTTGTAGTTAAAATGAATTTTTATTTAGTTACGTATTTTGTTACCTACTCCTACAGTACTGTTATGTTTCAAAACTATAATATTTACTGTGGAAACTTGGGCCAAGGTCACAACTAGCCCACCCAGTTAAAATGACTGCGCGCCGCCACTGCTTGGTACTTTTATTTTATTTAACGTTTTTACGAACCAACATATCTATTTCGAACTTCGCTACTTTCCTAAAACTGTTTCTGCAGTAGAATTAGTTAAATGCACAGACTTCAAAGTTAAATTTATAGATATTAAATGCGGAGAATTTCAAGCGTAGCTTATACACCAATCTGTCTCTCCAAGCAACGGAGATGCGTTGAATAGGTAATGAGAAAACTTTGTTCATTGTTTACCCCAATTCCACCCGGAGAACTTCATTACATAAATATATTACTTTGTCATTTCAGAGATGCTATTGATATGGGGTTTTTAATATTAATAAGATGTTTGAATATTAAATTTTCCCAGTCTTTAAAAATAAACTTTTCTGGTTACATAACATAATTCGTAACAAAACAGACTGTCGTAATAATATTATCGAAAGTATGTGTTTAACTATTGCGTTATTAATATTAGTATCCAATCATTGTCATGGTTTGGCAGCTGTCATGCATGTCAATATCGGCAGGTTTATAACTGACATTTACCTTTCGTAGGCTTTGTATTAAGGCTCGGCTCCCTACATTCAAAACTACGATATTGGGTACCAATTTCAATGTTAAATAACCAAAACATACCTTCACTATTAAGCATATTTTTGTGTTGTTTTGTCAAAAAACGAAAGCTGTATTTTTTTTCTTAAAGTAAAATAGATTGTGGATGTTGATTGCTAAGATTTTTTGCAATATCTCTTTTTGCAAATGAGTAAAAAATTCATAACGTTTACTATTTTTTACTATTTATTTCATACGTTTATGAAAACAATAAAACGGTTTTTGAAAATGTATTTAGCAATCAACATCCGCATATGAAAGTACTTCAAAATGAAACCAAATTTTTTAATTTATTCCAGGAATTAACAGAAAAAAATGACTTATTCTGTAGCATTGCTCTTATGGGAATCAGATTCAATATGGCGGACAGGGAAGCGCCCCCTTAAATAATCGTCTATTTTTTTTATAAACAATCCATGGTAAACCATGTTGTAAAAAACTTTAACTTTTAGAATAATATATATCTTATTTTCATAAATGACTAAAAATTTATATTTGTAAAAAAAGTTTTCTCAATAACGGCTCTAAAGTTTTTAAAGTTTTTTTTACACAAGAATTAAGTTAGATTTAGTGAAAATGAATGTTTTTTTTTTTGAAATTGCAATTTGTAAATATTTACTCGAAAACTAATCTAATAGTTTCCTCGTATTTATTATACAAGCAATTTTTACACCACAAGGAATCCGTTGGACAAAGTGAAAATTTCCTGAACTATAGTTTTCCAGATAAAATTTTATATTAATTTACAATAATATCTTCTTGAAGTCGGCTTTAAGCGAGGTTTGGTACGCAAGGAGTTTTTACCCAAGCAGTCCGTTAGACTCAGACGTTTTACAAGATTTTCCTTCAATATTTACTGAATATTTTAGTAACGAAAAAGTAACTATACGCGATCAAAATATGTCAACCGGAACATATATATCGTGGGCGCCCATATCTATGGGCAGAGATGGGCCACGGATCTCCCCCTAGCTCCTAGTTAAAGGACAATATGTACATTATTAATTATAATCAGTTATTTTTCTTTAAAGAGATTAGCACTAAAATATGTTTTAAATGTTATGTCCAGTTTGATATTACATGTACTTATTTTATTTTCTACAAGAGTTTAAGCGTGAGCTGCAATGAACTGTGTATTGAAAATACTCCCAATACGGGGGTTGGCGTGGGAAGCACGCAATGTACTGTGTATTGAAAATACTCCCAAATAAGAGGGTTGGCTTGCGAAGCACGCAATGCATTGTGTATTGAAAATACTCTCAATACGGGGGTTGGCGTGCGAAGCACACAATGCTGTGTGCATTGAAAATTCCCAAAACATGTGGGTTGGCGTGCGAAGCACGCAATGCATTTTGTTTTGAAAATACTCCCAATACGGGGAATGGTTGCAGATGACCTCCGAGATCACCCGACTTGACACCATTGGATTACTTCCTTTAAAGCCATTTGAAAAATATTGTGTACAATAATAAGCCACAAGACAGCAATGATTTAAAGAATGGTATTCAAGAAGCAGCACAAGTATCACCGAAGAATCGTTGTTGAATAATTCATTATAATCATTTTACAACAGGCTGGAACACTGCCAAACAACAGAAGGAGGACATTTATGGCATCTTTTAAATTGAAACTTAAGTTAAATGTAAGTTAATAAACAAATTGATTAATAAATTTTGATTTTTTCTATTTATTTGATAATAAAGTTTTGAGAAAATAATTTACTAGAAACTGTGCATTTCCTTGAATTATTGTACCAAAGCATTTCTTAAAAAAAAACTAAACTTAAATCGGTCATTTCATAAAATTAAATTGCTAGACATTACTTGGTATAGTAACCCATATTTAATGTAGCTCACAATCCACGTTTTCATTTATGCCACGTAATTTCTAAAAAAAAACTTTCGACTTATTGACAAAATAATTTAATATTTACTTGAAAAAAAAACTACTTTACTAATATTTTTTTAACAATTAATTATTGTAAGGCGTATTTTGATCACGTTCTTAAACTTTAACAAGTTTCATATAAAAATAAACTTAAACATTTCCCCAAAGTATTTAATCTATTATAGTGCTACATTACCGGCCATATTTTTTCGTTTGGTAAGGGTTGCAACGCCTTGTATATTAAGGAATCTATGGTTTGAGAATATCGTTTTTAATACAGTTGTCTAACAAAACTCAAAAAAGATGTCTAACATATTAACTATATTAACATATAACTAACATTAACTGAAGGTAAAAGACTTTACTTAACAGTAGATTTATTAATGTAATATAAATTATATATTTCATACGACCATGTTTTCTGTGAAGTCAGACTTTTGTAACAAGTGCAATTTAAAAAATAACAATTCTTTGTGTTGTTTTCGTTTGCAAAAATGGTTTGAGTGACGTCTCCCTTAATCCAATTTTCCATTTAAAACGCCAGCATGTTGTAAAACAGTGCCTGCAACCAACCACAGCAGTAAACAAAGTTAATGCAATTTCAGCATTCTTGTTTTTGCTGACTTTCCGTTATTTTATATTATTACAATGTATGTTTTATGATATTAACTTACCACTATGTATTTTATTTAGGGTAACACTCACGTTATTTAATGGAGTTCAGTGAAACATTTCTTGAAGGAAAAATGTATTTTGTTAAAGAACATTTCTTGCTGAAGGTAAATTATTTATGTACTTTCTTTTTAAAGTAATTTAGTTTATCAAGTAGTATTGTTCATATTTAAAAAAATCTATATTCGTACATTGTCCACCATTTGTGTATAATTAACATCCAACTTACTAATAACACGAACCTTCTTGTACTAATTTATTTGATTATGCAGAACGCCTAGGACAAAAATGTCCTAACAAAAAATTGTAATAATACGAAATCATTCATAGCCCAGTCGGTATAGGTTACAACTACCAGTAATTAGCAATACGGCTGAATTTTTTTTATAAGTACATTAAAGTATGTAGATTAACATAAAAAAAAGTTTACCAGTCTATCGATTTCCCAAAGTCGAAAAAAAAATCGATTATCAATTTTGTTTTTTCGATTATCCTTAATATTTCGAGCTGGGATGAAGATAGAGGAAAATAAAAAATACCACCGTGTAGGGGAGGTATTTTTCAACAAAAAAGGTCATATGTATTTATTTCGTCCGAGCAATGGTTTGTCTGGAAAAAATTCGATAATGCAGGTATGTATTTTGCAGTAGGTGAAATCACTAAAAGGGGACATCTTATTCATATATGAAGCGTTGGCTCATTCTAAATTGGCCGAATTTTAATATATCGAATTGAAACTTGGTATAGGAGTTAAAATATATATTTTAAACATTTATGCTGAGTCTCAGCTTGTTATCTTGAAAATGACCCGATCTAGGAGTCAATTTCGATTATCGATTTTAGGAGTACCGGATCCACCAATTCATTTCAAACAGCTCCAGTTTAGAAACTTTTTGGAATATCAACATCAAATTTGTTTTACAAGTTGAGTACACCAGTATAAATATTCTTAGTAAGTATGAACGATTTTTTTCTTGTTATTTTTAAAAACGAGGCGCTTGAAAATAGTCTTCTGTTTTACCTATCTCGTTTTAACTATAACACTTTTGGATTCAACGACTCCATTTTCGACATTTTTGAACATATCGATTTAAAAATTGGTACAGAAGTTAAAAATACAATTTATTTTTGCTATACTTATTTTAAAAACTATATTTAAAAAAATGACTAATCTGCAGCTGATCAACTCAAGCGTTTTGATGAAAAATCTAAAAAGGTCTAAAATTATACTTTTTTAATTTACTTGTGCTTTTAAAAGTAAATAATGAAAAATCTTTATACTCCTTGAACTTGTTTGAATATATATATTTAACTTGTAAAAAAACTTTCAGGTTGATATTTTGAAAATTTTCTAAACTGGAGCTGTTTAAAATGAATTGGTGGGTCCGGTACTCCTAAAATCGAGAAACCCATTAATAAGTCAAGTGGCTCTAGATCGGGTAATTTTCAAGATAACAAGCTGAGACTCAGCATAATTGTTTAAAATATAGATTTTAACTCCTATGGCAAGTTTCAATTCGATATATTAAAATTCGGCCAATTTAGAATGAGCCAACGCTTCATATATGAATAAGATGTCCCCTTTTAATGATTTCCCCTGCTGCAAAATACATACCTGCATTATCGATTTTTTTCCGGACAAACCATTGCTCGGACGAAATAAATACATATGACCTTTTTTGTTGAAAAATACCTCCCCTACATGGTGGTATTTTTTATTTTCCTTATTTTCCTCTATCTTCATCCCAGCTCGAAATATTAAGGATAATCAAAAAAAAAATGATAATCGATTTTTTTTCGACTTTAGGAAATCGATAGATTGGTAAACTTTTTTATGTTAATCTACATACTTTAATGTACTTATAAAAAAAAAATCAGCCGTATTGCAAATTACTGGTACTTTAGGTCAAAATTGACCTTTACCGACTGGCCTATCATGGAAACTAAAAATAAACAGACTAGGCCTAAATGTCGTTAGGGTACAGTACATAATTTAAAAATTGAACTTATAAATAACTTAACATTTTAAAGAAATAGAAAATATGATAGTTAATTACCAATCAATTAATAGTAAAATCCATATTCTCCAGCAAAATGAAATAAAAATTATGGAAAATTATAGTAAAAAGTTTATAAATGAACCCATTCGTATCCATCGCTTCGGGAAATTTAAATTACAGAAAAACTGTATCCAATAGCTTTAATCTTTGTTACAATCCAAATTTAAAAACACCAATAGACTCATCGAACATAAGAATCCAATAATTAATTAGAAAACTCTAAATCTCAACTAATTTCCAAATTCATTAATGTTAAAAATAATAATTAAAAAAAGCAAACATTGGGTGTGTTTACGACCACACGTTGTAAGTGATAACTCCTATGACCGATTTATATTTTCATCAGTATTAATATTAGAGAAGAATAAAGTTAAACAAATTACACAAGTCAATATATTGTCAAAAAATATCATATCATATTTTGAAATTGCATAATTATATTATTATAATATAATAATTATTATATTAAAATATAGTAATATTATTATAATTAGAATATTATTATTAATAATATTATTATAATTATAATAATATTATGTAATAATATTATAATTATAATAAGTATGCAAAAAATAGTGATCATTATAATTTAAGCAGTACTTATTTAGTGACTAATGATTTTGAGTGAGGTATTAGTGTATGCACTCTACATAGAATTCTAAGAATAGTGCAATGTGTAAGGGATAATTATTATAATAATCATTATAATAACGTATTATAATATGTTATATATCGTATATTCCCTCTCCACGCGCTTACTTGTCTATATTATACAACTAGCTGACAGGACAATGTTTGCTATTGCAATAATATGGTTACCTACAGCAAATGTTACATCTTAAAGTATTTTAGCTGATTCTGTGTGTATTTTAAGGCAGTAGTTTTTTTACTGCTTGCCTATGTGCTTTTACCTGATTTGTATTAGAAAAACGCTTTCTTCTTTTTTCCCTCGTTTTTTGGTATTTGTTCTGGATGGGACCGAACTGCATCAGATGATGATGTACACTGTTCTGATAGGGTTGGAAGTTAAGAAATTTGGAGACCATCGTCTGGAACCTGGGATTGGGAAGCTGATTGTATTTCCTCCGCACAATGGGTGTGAGAGGAATAGAGGAATGAGAACATCAAAGTGGCCTCTCGTCAGTTCCCAGTAAACCTTAGCCTCCCTACTCCCTCAATTGGTTCGCCAAAACAACAAATAACCATCTCTGTACAACTGAAATTCATAAAAAATATTTTGGATGCTGTTTGAATTTCACAGGAGGTTCCAAAAGTTACCGGTTTGCTCATATCCGCGATATATTCTTTGTTTTTGTTGAATAAATATCTCCTGTTACTTTTAAAATACAGTATATGGTTTGAATCTACACCAATTGTTTGAAACATGACTAACAACTCTGGTCCTCACCTCAAACCCCAGTGAATCGTGACATGTAGCCTACCTACAATTAAAGCCAAAGAGTATAATAAGCATTGGCAATCTGGCCTAGAAGAAACTACTCTGTAAGGAATAGATACTCCATTAACATGTATGACCTTCAGTGTTGTAATATGAAGCTGAATTTTATATTTAAGTGGGTTATAGTAAATTACAGAAAATTAAACAATTTAAAATATTACTTTGATAAAATGTACAAGATGTAAAATTTTGCCTAAACTTACTTTAGTTAGACAAAAATCAATCTTCTTTACACAACTTAAAACGCACAAATATAATAATTATTATAATTATTCCTTACATATTGAATTATTCTTAGAATTATATGTTGAGTGCATACACTAATACATCACTCAAAATCATTAGTCACTAAATAAATAATGCTTACATTATAATGGTCACTATTTTTCTCATACTTATTATAATATAAATATTATTATAATATATTAATATTATAATAACTATAATAACTATAATAACTATAATAACGTATTATTGTATACTATGTATCGTCTATTTCCTCTCCACGCGCTTACTTGTGTCTACGCAAAAAGTTTGCGTGACGCGAGAATTCAGAAACATAGTCAAGAGTGCCCAACGAGCCAATAGAAGTTATCACTTTCAAAAAGTTTTAGCGAACCCAATTGTTAATGGAAATGCATTATTTTGTTAATTTATCATGGCGTTTTCTTAATATTAATCATTTTTTCTAAAGCTTACATTTTACTATTTGGCAAAAAAAGTAGACTGGTTGAACTCCGACTGGAATTGAATCGGCTTTTCCACGGTTGTCACCGGAACAATAGAACAATTTGAATGTGAAGACACAGTTTAGATTCAAAAAGATAAAGCACTTAACTCCCAAATAACAACGACAGAATAGATGTACTTAAAGCCATTTCTGATTGGAAACTGGACTGTTTTGTATAAAATCTACCCCGCAGATAAAAATAATACCTCTGTCTTTCTTGATTCCCATGAGTACAAAATCCGAATATTTAAAACTTTGATCGTTGTTAAATATTCAATATTAAAAAATCTAACTTTTTGTTACAAAAATAAAATAAGAACCACACACAAAGAGTATTTTCCGGACAAACTTCCTACTTTACTAGCCCGGCACATTCTACAGTATATTTACTGCGAATTATTAAACCTTTGGTAGGATGTAATGATTTTTATCATTTGTGTGTGTCTGTGTACCTGGTTACAGTGTTTTCTCTCATTTAGTTTGTATTAGTTATTAAGAAATTTTGACGTCTTAGCATTAGTTCTGGGTTCTGACTTCGCATTCAAATTTAAATTTGTAGGTTAAACAACAAACATAGACCTAGATGTATAAGTTTTTTTGTTTTAATTATAAAAGTTAGCTTTATTTTTCCATTTGGTAACGAGAGTTGATTTATACACTCTTGTATTAATTTCATTATTATACACAAATGATGACAAATTTCCGAGTAAACTATTAAACTGTTGTTTAAAGGATATGTTATTATTACTTCTAATCATAAGTTATAGCAATACATTTGTATGCAGTCCATTTGTAACATTAAATCCAATGTTCTTTTTAATGCATTATAAATTGAAATAATTCTTCTTATAAGTTAGTTCGTTATAAACAATTCAAATAATTCAACCGACTTTTAAAGTACTTCTCAGACTAGCCGAAAATCGAACTCAAATTACCTGGTTATAAATTTTGATTTATAGTTTTACATTAAATATGCATAGACAATATTGTTTGATCTGCTCTATACAATTTCAGTATATCAGAACAATTGTAACTGTACGTCATTTTTTTTTTAAAGAAGCTTCTCAGAATCAAATCACAGTTATTTCTATCTAATAATAATTCAAATAACAAATGAACGGCTGAGAAGCCAAGGGGTATAAGAGTAGTGAAGTTAGTTTTGAGCAAACTCAGTTTAAAGTTAAACTGTTATAATCAAATCCAGGTAAAACCATGATCACTAAAACTCGTATATGTTTAATTGCTAGGTTCTAGATTAACATAATAGTAAATATTAATTTGATTTTCATTCTCTTATTCTTTGTTATCAGCCAATCTATATATATAAAAGCGAAATACCACTCACTCACTGACTCACTCATCACGATTTCTTAAAAACTACTGAACGGATTGAAATGAAATTTGGTATGTAGCTTCCTCTAGGGCCATAGGTGCTCACTATGATAAGGTTTGAAAAAATTCGAAATTTTAGGGGGGGGGATCAAAGTTATTAAAAAACGATTTCTTCAAAACTACCAAACGGATTGGAATGAAATTTGGTATGTAGCTTCCTCTAGAGCCATAGGTGCTCTCTAAGAAAGTGTATGAAAAATTTCGAATTTTTGGGAGGTGTTGGGGGAGATCAAATTTACTAAAATCATAATTTCAGATCTTTTATTATTATGACAATAGTGCTTTTATTATTTAAGATCTATATATATATATAAGCCAAATACCACTCACTGACTGAACACTTAAAAAGAATAAAATTACGTTAAAAAGACTGAAAATACCAACCACCACGCGCAATGCCGTACGGGTCAGCTAATATTTGATAAAAGTTATCACTTGTACCCCTGGGCTGTTAACGCGTTCACTGCACATGTGAGCTTGACACTGAGCACTATGAGAAGCGGCCGACTGACGCACAGTGCATTGAACGCCAAACCCCCGTATTGGGAGTAAAATTGTAATGCAAGATCTGGAAATAAAATTATTATTATTTTCAATACACAATACATTGCGTGCTTCGCACGCCAACTCCCGTTTTGGGGTAACTTTCAATACACAGTACATTGCGTGTTTCGCACGCCAACTCCCGTATTGGTGTAATTTTCAATAAAGAGCATTGCGTGTTTCTCACGCCAATTTTAAGTCCACGTGCTATGGACGCACATCAATAATTATTACGTAGAAAGGTTTAAAAATAAAAATAAAGTAATTTCTACTCACTTAGATTATAAATATAAACAAATAAAAGGTCAGCTAATAGCATAGGAAATACGAAATTTGCGTAGCAGTGAACTTGTTAACAGGAATAAGAAGTTATGTAATAAAACATAGGTTACAAGTAAATTACCTATATAAAGTAAAGAGACTTGCATCACATGCATCTCTTATCTTCTAAGCTAAAAAGCTCTTCTACTAAGTAGTTTTTTTCGTCACTAGATCTCAGCACATGATAGACTTACAGTTATATTCCTTTTCCACAAACATTTTAAAGTGTTGAAGAGCCAGTTTCTCCATTTAACTTTATTATTCAAAAAAAATTCACATGTACCCTTCTCAGCCCTTAAAATATATTTTTTTAATATTACAGAAAATAAAACGTATTTATCATTGAGCTAAAGTTATTAATACTGTTTAGTTATAAACAGTAAGGAAAAGATAAGTATTAGTTTATGTAGGTATTTAAAATGAACAACAGTTGTACTGTCGCGTGTATTTAATGATATTTAGGTATAATTAATTTACTCTTATCAGGCTTGTTTGTGAAAATTATTTCTGAAGAATATAATAGAGAATAGAATACCAGACTAACCAATTTAAATTTTATACATCATGTAAACCACTAAAGAGGTCGAATTAGATCTTTAAGAGGATTAATGAATTAATTAAACGTTGAAACGTTAACACATTAAAGTAGTTTTGGTCCAAGAGGCCTCGATATTTACCGAAAACGGTTTCTTCAAAATAAAAATAAAACTTTTAACAAGATTTATAAAAGGGGGGACTGGTTTAAAATAACATAATCGAAACTGATCGTACTTAGCAATACCTGCACTATTTCATGTACCGAGAAAATTATAGATTTTTTCACTACGTATTAAATAATGAATACATTCAACACATTAACCATTTGTTAATAGCTGTTAATAAATTGTAGGATGTAGTAAACCTTGGCTTATTCTTGTTACGTTCTGCCGTAAATAGCATTGTAACAATTGAGGATTTGTTTTAAGGAAGACCTTCTGGTTAAATATTACATGAATCCTTTGGCTTCCGACTTCCAATTGTTCACATCTTCCGAAAATTCCAGCCATTATCTGTTCTGTATCTGCATAAAATGCCAGGCTCAATTCAGCAAATGTTCAGTGTTTCGCAAAAAAATATGTACTGTATTTAACTACTGATAAATTTTTATGTTTTTTAAAAATTTTGTTTGGAATGAAATGTTCTATAAGGTAGTTAATTTAAAAATGAATGTAAATTTATGTTAGGTAAGAAATGTTTTAAATTGTTAATGAGCAAAAAAAGAATATTTTTTCCCCTTTATTCTTGGAAATGACACAACAAAAATATCTTAAACAATGTTGTCCACATAACATAATTTTACACTTAAAAATGAACAAAAAACTCAAATATCATTACATTATATTGAAAAATGTTATTGTTATTTTTAAATGTTACAGAGATATTATTATTATTTTTATTTTTGTAAATTAGGCTACTATATAACCAGCTCTGCGGTTAGTTGTGCTTATATAGTAATACTAGCTGACCCGTACGGCGTTGCCCGTGATGGTTGGTATTTTCTGTCTTTTTGACGTAATTGTATTCTTTTTAAGTGTTTAGTCAGTGAGTGGTATTTGGCTTTTATATATATATAGATCTTAAATAATAAAAGCACTATTGTCATAATAATAATAAAAGATCTGAAATTATGATTTTAGTAACTTTGATCCCCCCAAACCCCTTCTAAAATTTCGAAATTTTTCATACCTTAGTAAGCACCTATCGCACTCAAGGAAGCTACATACCAAATTTCATTCCAATCCGTTCGGTAGTTTTGAAGAAATCGTTTTTTAATAACTTTGATCCCCAAAACCCCCTAAAATTTCGAATTTGTTCAAACCCTTTCTTAGTAAGCACCTATGGTCCTAGAGGAAGCTACATACCAAATTTCATTCCAATCCATTCGGTAGTTTTGAAGAAATCGTTTTTTAATAACTTTGATCCCCAAACCCCCCTAAAATTTCAAATTTTTTCAAACCCTTTCTTAGTAAGCAAGCATGGCCCTAGAGGAAGCTACATACCAAATTTCATTCCAATCCGTTCGGTAGTTTTTGAGAAGTCGTGATGAGTGAGTCAGTGAGTCAGTGAGTCAGTGGGTTTTGGCTTTTATATATATAGATCTTAAATAATAAAAGCACTATTGTCATAATAATAAAAGATCTGAAATTATGATTTTAGTAACTTTGATACCCCCAAACCCCTCCTAAAATTTCGAATTTTTC
>JAGFPH010019698.1:0-14968 GCA_018207615.1 Philaenus spumarius
TGTACTGCAACTGTATAAATACTGTACTGCAACTGTATAAATACTGTACTGCAACTGTATAAATACCGTGCTGCAACTGTATAAATACTGTGCTGTAACTGTATAAATACTGTGCTGCAACTGTATAAATACTGTACTGTAACTGTATAAATACTGTACTGCAACTGTATAAATACTGTACTGCAACTTTATAATAACTGTACTGCAACTGTATAAATACTGTGCTGCAACTGTATAAATACTGTACTGCAACTGTATAAATAATGTACTGCAACTGTATAAATACTGTATTGCAACTGTATAAATACTGTGCTGTAACTTTATAAATACTGTACTGCAACTGTATAAATACTGTACTGCAACTGTTTAAATACTGTATTGCAACTGTATAAATACTGTGCTGTAACTCTATAAATACTGTACTGCAACTGTATAAATACTGTGCTGCAACTGTATAAATACTGTACTGCAACTGTATAAATACTGTGCTGTAACTGTATAAATACTGTTCTGCAACTGTATAAATACTGTACTGCAACTGTATAAATACTGTACTGAAACTGTATAAATACTGTTCTGCAACTGTATAAATACTGTACTGCACCTATATAAATACTGTACTGCAACTATAAATACCGTGCTGTAACTGTATCATTACTGTACTTTGCTGTATAGTTACAAAACCCACAAATTTACACTTGCTCCTGTATTCATTAACAACCGTAACCCATTCTTCTGCAGAAGTTGGTGTCGTCACATAACCACACAGGGCATTCACTAATGCTGTACAAACTTCGGAACTATACTTTGTTTTGTCATTTTGAATAAATACATTAAGGATGATACGAATCCTCGCACAAAACCTCAAGATATCATCTAAGCTATCTTTAACACTAATTGCTTCCCGAAAGTTGGTATTCTGTTTTGAAATGTCAGGACTAATAAATCTTACAAGCTATTCAAAATCAGCGCTGGACATTCGTGGTAAATTCGAAAACATGCACTATATATCAGGTCTGCTCTAAAGTTTGCTCCGCTGTATTGATATCGTCTTAATAATATTCGCCTCTGTCCCCACCGACGCGACGACACCGTTCCTGGAAGATAACAAGGTATGCGGCAGAAAACGTGCAAGCGAACAGCAACTTCCACCATTACTGTAAGCCACATCAAATGAAGCGAAGGCAGAGCGAAAAGCACAATTTGTTCAAAAAACATATTTAAATTTGTTCGTCAAAAATTCCACTTTTCGGTAAACAATTTTACTGTTCGAAGAACATGTTTGTAGCGAACGTACGCCCAGTGAGGACGCACCATAATTATTACCCTTTGTTCGATAGCTATACCGTTGAACCAATTACACAGGCTGCACCAATATCCTAATCGTAATTTTCGTGAAAATATCAGGATATACAATTACCTGTTTGCATTTGCTGCGACGCTAGTTGCTGCTGGATTTGGTGAGCTAAGCGAGATGTTTAGTACAAACTTATTTTATTTTAAAATAATCTAATTTTGCATAAATTAAGTGTAGCGTTTTTACACTATTTTTGCCCGAAATCTTACTTTCCATCATACACTTATACATTGGGGCGTACATACACACCGGCTTGCAGGCGCCACCGACATTTTTGTAGTACATGTATCACACATCGGCAGCACTAACCAGACCCGTAGCGCTGCACAAAAGATAATGTAATACAGCTCAGGGGTCTATTCGCCATTTTTTTTTCTTGTTATATCAGCTTTGACTACAACGCAGTGCAGAAGCTAACGTTTTGCGTTTGTGTTTCCACATCATGTAGTGTGTTTTGTTTACCAAATGCTTTAATAAGCCGTACATCAGGTAAAATAACTAATTTTATTTAATATGTAGCATGTAGTCCAGCAGATATCTGAATATTTCCATAATTTCAAATGTTATTAATATTAGTTACTGTTTGTTGTGTGTGACCTATTGTGTTTTGCGAAAGGCATTTTATAATTTTAATTAACCCCATAAATGTTGATATTTTGTAAAGCCTGAACTATACCATATAGCCTGAACAGTGTTTTAAATAATTAGCCTGGAAAATAGACAATTTAAACTAAAGTGAGTCCATGTAAGATTAACTATAAGTTATAAACTATGCTCTAAGGAATTCCTGCACCAACTATAATTCAGCCAGTTAATTAAAAACAGCATATTTCTTTTAGATTGCCGGAGGCAAAGTGTAACTCTGTACCAATTAACAATTGATCTTTAATTACTAGTGCAACTTGTAATTTATAAAGTCATATTACATCAAATTGACACGTTAAGACAGTTTACAACAGGACTAATTACAGCATGGCTGCTGTAAACGTGCTGTAATTTTATTCTAACATAATATTTTACTTTTGGCTATATAAAACAACTAATGCCTATATTATGTTCTGGTCCTTTAGAGAAATATAGTTAAAGTTCCTGGTTTAAGTTCCTGGTTTAACTTCAACTTCTAATGCATATCCACCTGTAATTAAATGTGACTTCACTTCGCTGCTTCAGCTTACTTCTACGCTGTTTCAAAGAAAAAGTGCAATTATTTATTCAATAACTTACTATAAAAATAAACAGAAAAGGCTATTATAATCAGTATGAACTTATCATAAACTGGCAAAACTTAGTGATTTTTCAGAAATATAAAAAGGCTTTTAAACAATTTTTATGTAATTAAAATAGTATGTTGCTGTAATATATATATGTTATTAATTAAATAATAAGGGCGGTGAGGTACCTATTTTTAACACTACCGACCAAAAGGGTCAGAAATCAAAATTTCTTTCTATAAGTATAATTACGTCATAATTTCAGTAATACTTTAAGTACACAATTTTATATTATTTTATTTTGTTTATACTTCTTTTGGAATTGCAGTTTTTTTTTATTACATACAATGCGCATACATATATATATATATATTTTAATAAACGTTGGTCAACTTATAATATACCAATTTATTTTGTAAGTACTATTGTATGAACTAATGTTTAAGACCATATGTGCCATAAGCAAATTTTCTTTCTTCTTTGTTTAACTAAGTCTAAAATTAAATAATATTATTAAATACAGGGTGGGTTTTTCTTTAATTTTTTGTAAGGGAGGGAATTAAATAAAACATCTGTTAGCATATTTTTGGGGCGTATATCATTTCATTCTTTTATTATAACTAAGGCCGTATCATTTTTTTAAAGTTTATTGTTATAATATGTGTACATTAATTGTATTTATCCAATAACCTGTCAAGGAACATTTCAGATATCTCGACTTCGCTATTAAGGTAAGACTTGTGTCTGGTAAATTTTTCTTTTTATAAACATTATGTATGTACCATCCATAATTTAGGCTCAGTACGCATTCCACATTGTTTCTACTTTTGGACGGTAACATAAGTAACATTGTTATTTTATTTATTTAGTTAGGAGTCCAACAGTTCTTCTAGAATAGTGTTTTATAAGTGTAGTCTTTAAAAATATACATGAAAATATCACTGACATAGTTTTTTGTTAAATGTCCTACAAGATGCAGTATGTTTATGTTAATTACGTTTTTAGAGGCCTGATGTTATTATGTAACAAATGACATTATCCGGTGCCGAAGAATGTTATAAGTTTTTTATTTCTACAATTTATAATTACACCTGGTTTTATACAAACTTTTTTGCATTTAGTAATCGCATCTAGTAGTAGGACCGTGGATATTTATTCTCTAAATAAACCATATCACTAAGAACCGAATTTCCAATAACAAGTTTCTCTCCTACGCTTCGACTTTGAATATTTCACCGGACTTCAGAAAACAGTAAAGTTAACACCCGGGGGAAATCACATCCCTCAGCAAGCGGGACTCGTCTTGTCGGGCAAATAAGCTGCGGGATTAACATCATCGGACATAGTTTTACAAAAATACTCGGTTTAGTTTAAAAATCAAGTAAAGTAAATGTAGCAAATCAATTCACAAATAAGTGTTTACTAATTTAAGTTACTGTTATTTTGGTTCTATTTATAATGAAAGAAACCAACTAACTATTTTAGAGTTTTGCGTTTTAAAAAGGGGGAAGATGCACTTGATTTTCTCAATGCTATTTAAATGGAGAATTAATTCACCAGTTAGTTAGGTACCAATAACTTTAAAACTACTTGACCTATTGTAATGAAATTTCCAACATATATTTTTGCTTAATATTGCACATAAAATATACTAGTTTCAAAAGAACATACGAGTAATAAAAACTAACATATAACAAAATAATTATATATTGTTTAAAATTTAAAAAAATATTTTATTGTATATTTTTTTATCGGAGGTTTATTTTTTTTATATACTTTAAAAATCCTAGTGCACTTTGTCGATACTATAGTACCCAATTATCTGAAAAAAATGCAGGTATTTTGGATTTCTGGTTCAGAAGATAGTACCTAAGTCTTGAAAAAACAAGGTTACTCAAAATCAGGCATTAAAGTAGAACTTTACTTACAACAGGTCCTAGTGAGTAGTTCTCATCATGTTGCAACTAAGTAAAAACATTAAACTGTGAAAATAACAGGTTAGCCAACCATACAATAGGTTTTTTTTATGACTTTATATGTATGAAAAAAAACACTGTGATATGTATATGAATGCACTGTTAATTGCCGTTTGGTCTCGTGCCTCAAATTCAATAAACGGCACCAGAAACTGCACATACTTTCTCACAAACATATTTAAATTACTAAACAGAATCTCTGTGACTTCATAATTGTAATATAGTATGAGAGGGGATACATTAAAGTAGGAGAGTAACTAATAAATCACATATATTATTTCTCAAGGCCATTTTTTTGTCGGTACGCCATAACTTCCTTAATACATCATCAAATTACATGAATGAGGCATCATTTTAAAGCTTTCCTTAACTGCTACACCGGAAAAATATACAAAATACAATTATACGAAAAAAAAAGAAATAAAAAGAATCCGAAAGTAACAGCGATGTAAGATCTAAAGTAAGTTGTAGGGATATATTCCTGGCGTTGGCAACAATGATGGTAACAATACTCAGATGGAGAGCTGCCGTTACGCCACTACATTGCTATTTTTAATTAATTGTAAGCGTGGTTACACACCTATTATTTACTTCAACCATCACCTATGCCCATGACTCACTAAATACGCACTATACGATAATAAATATACTATGTGTACTTTAATTAATAATTGGGATTTAAGTAATTTAGAATGCAAATGCTTCGCACGGGTCAGCTGGTAATATTATTACTAGCTAAATGAGAATTTTTATAAAGATGCGGTTTTTTTCTTATGGTTGGGTTCATTAAGGGCTAAAAATAAGCTAAATTTGATCAAAACCGTTAGAACCGGTTTTTTATAAAAAAATAATAACTAATTTTTTGGGGGTTTTTTTGCCAAAAAGGGGGTTGTTTTTCAAAAAATTTCGTTTGAAATCGATCGAATAGTTTTCTCTCTAGTTTTTGACAGACAAACAGACAGACATACACACATACATACAGCCAGACATTTTGTGAAAAACACTTTTTTAACTCAGGGGGTCCCAAAACTGATATTTCCACAAAATCTCAACATCGATTTTTTTTGCCATCACTATACTGTGTCTATACTATAGCATAGTAAAAAAAGTAATTAAAACCTATACAAAAAATGTTTTTTAGTACTTAAAATGATAAGATATGCATATAAAAGTAAATATATTTTTAATCAACATAAACCGGGGAATAAATTTATGCGATACAAAATTTTACGATTTTTTACCCAAAAAGTGCACCACCCCCTCCTTTAAAAGGATATATGGAACATTATTGGATCGATCGTTCGTTTCTCAAAAACGATTTTCAGTAGAACGGATTAAATTAACAGACAGTTATAAGCTATCGTAACCAGCGTATATTGTAACTAGGGGCTCCGCACCTGCTCGAGTCGCTCAGGCCGGCCGAAACCCACGGCAAAGCCAATACAAACAGACTATTGTATACTCCGATATTTTCAAGGAAATTACAAATGAGCGGTGACCTGTACAAAGGCTAACAACAGACGAGACACCGGTGTACGGTACACTAGTGTACGGGACACTAAATGTACTATCAATTAAATGTGTGTCAACAGATGAGACATTGAGTAGCGCGCTACCAGATTCTGTGGCTCTACGGTGTCTCTCCCCGCGAGAATCTGGGACACCGGACAGTGTCCCGTACACCGGTGTCTCGTCTGTTGTTAGCCAAATATCGAAATAGACACGACCAGCCCCAATAACTCTAATTGCTGCATGCATTTCACCGTTCACATTCAAATAATAAATCATTATCAATCAAACAAATTTTGTTATTACCAACTAAATAAAACAATATTATATATTTATATATTTTTATCTTGAAAGACATTATAGGGGGGGGGGGGGGGGTTAAAGATAGTTAAAAATGTACAATGTATTCTTCTCGAAACGTCGTTAATAATTTTAAAATATCGTCCACAGCACGGTTTGTGTGTTTTTAACTTCCCGCTAAGAAAATTGAAAATTTTCTAGAATCGGGAAGTTATTGGTTTCACCCCGTTTTTCGAAAATCGAGTATTCATCAGATCTCGACGTTTTGAGGTCCTAGGAATCTTCCTTGACCACTCCCGAGAGGGTGTCACCCTGTCTGTATGTATGTGTGTGTGTATGTAAGTATGTGACCCGCTTATAACTTTTGAACGGCTTAACCGATTAGATCCTACCATACGGCGTTCTAAAGAGTTCTATCAAACTTAGATTTCCTGAAAATTTCAACTAATTCGGACAGGTAGGTTATGAGAAATTTCGAAAAAACTAAGAAATAAAATTTTTTCAAATCAGGTTTTTTTTAATAACTTTTAAACGGCTTTACCGATCAATTCCAAAATCTAATCAGCTTTTAACCTTGAAAAGCAACGTCGATCGCTACCAGTTCGGTCAAAATCGGTTAATTCGCTCTTGAGATATCGTGAACGAAAGAAAATAAAAAAAAAGTGTTTTTTCTCAATTTCTCCGAAATTTTTATCAGAAAAATTTTTGTTGTCGATTCTTTCAATGGACTTAAAAAACTGCATCGATTGCCGCAAATCGCATAAAAATCGGTTGATTCATTCAAAAGTTATGGCAGTTCAAAATTTCCAAAAATAGTGTTTGTTGTAATTAAACTTAGCGGGAAGTTACATGGATGGCCTTTAGGGTCAACCGTTTTCCAAATTTTTGTTGTATGTGTTGTGCGTGTCATTGTTTTGAATGGAATACATTCATAATATTGTTTTTAAATTTGGACTACGGCACTTGAACAACGTATTTTTTATTCTATAAGGTGGGAGAAATCCATTTTACATTTTTAACTAATATTACATTTAAAAGCAGATGTTTGACTTATAATGCAGTAAGCCTATGTTTGATTTTAATTAATAAAAAAAAAAAAACTATTATAGTTGTTATTACGTCATTCTAAGTTTGCCAAATTGGTTGCAAATAAACATGTTTTGGTTCATTGTGGATCCAGCCTAAAATTATTATAAGTTTTTTTTTATATAAATCAACTGTTTTATTTACAATATGTAACATAAGATGTTTAAATTAAATTAAAATACAATAATGTAAGCATTTTTCGTTGACTTTCGTTTGTGATTGCTTTTAGTTCGTTTACTTAACCTAAAACAAACTGGTGGTTGCGAATAATAATAAACTCATTCTAAACTTGCTAAGTTGGTTGCTATGGAAATCAATGTAAACAAACATGCGTTGCTTTTGGTCCGAATAGATGTTTAATGTGATACAGGCTGTGTTTATTTTCTTCTTTAATAAACGATTGCGTCAAAATTTAACTGTATAGCCTCAAAGCATGGGCAGAAGGGGCCACGGTCCCCCTATAGCTCCTAGCGAAAGGAAAATATGTATATTATTAATTGTAGTCAGGAATTTATCTTTTAAGAGATTCGCACTAAAACTTTAAATGTTATGTGCTGTTTGATTTTACATACACTTTGTGCGGGAGGTAATCAATTTCCCTGAACCCCTTTTGCCGAAGGAGGGGAGGGTACTCCTTAAACCCCATACCCCAGTCTGGCATCCCCTAAAAAATATCATATGGGCGCGATTTTGCCTCAAAGCAAATAACGTTATATTATTTATCATATTTGGGAAGTTTCCTTTATTTCAACCTCTAAATAAAATAGTACAACGGAATAAAACATTTTTACTCTTACTAATTATCTTACAACTAGTAAACCCCCGTGAAAAATCCCTGTCTGATTAATTAGATACACATGAGAAATACAAAATTTAATAAACAAACTATTTACAAACATATTAAGGACTACACTTATCTGGGCCTACCTAAACATAACCCCTAAACTATAATCTACACTGGGTTTGTTTAAGTATTACAGATGATGGGTTAAACCAGCTGTTAAACGAATAGGTAGGCCTATTTCTTCTTTAAATTTGTATAAACAAATATGTTGATGATAAAAGGTTGTATTTATATATAGTTTATAACTTCAAAGCAAATATTATAACGTAGCCTATATTATAGTATTCATTAGTTATATAACTCATATTTAAAAAAAATCAACTTTACAAGAAACTATAACGATTGAAGTTGTAAACAAACTATAATCTACACTGGGTTTACAGATGATGGGTGAAATCAGCTGTTTTCTATACTAACTTATAAAAGCCAAATAAATAAAATTGACTCATTGACTCACCACAGTTTCTCCAAATCCACGAGGCCTACAAACATGAAATTTGGCACTAATACTCTTTATAGGCTCTAGACGCGCACTAATAAAGGGTTTCCGAAAATTCGAAATTTTAGGGGGGGGTTTTGGGGGTCAAAAGTACTAAATCAAGATTTCTCAAAACCTACCGAACGGATTGGAATGAAATTTGGTATGTAGCTTCCTCTAGGGCCATAGATGCTGGATAAGAAAGGGTTTAAAAAATTCGAAATTTTAGGGGGGTTTGGGGGGGGGGTCAAAGTTACAAAATCACGATTTCTCTAAAACCATCGAACGGATTGGAATGAAATTTGGTATGTAACTTCCTCTAGGGCCATAGGTGGTCGCTAAGAAAGGGTTTAAAAAAATTCGAAATTTTAGGGAAGTCGGGAGGTCAAAGTTACTAAAAAGGAACACCGAACGGATTGGAATGAAATTTATTAAGTAGCTTCCTCTAGGGCCCTAGGTCCTCGCTAAGAAAGAGTTTAAAAAAAAATCGAAATTGTAGGGGAGGTTTGGGGGGGAGGGGTAAAAGTTACTAAAAATCCATATAAGAAATACATAGTGTAATATATTTATTGATATAATATATTTTTTGTTAATATACATTTAACTTTGATTTGTCTATCCGTGCAAAGCCGGTTTGGGCCAGCTAGTATTATATATTATGATCGTACACTCGCTTTTATAGGAGTTGATGAAAACCTGTACCTAATTTCGGCCCTCTGGCTTCGAGGATATAGTTAATTTCAAATGAATTATTAAAGCAAACAAAGTGTGAACATTGGAGTAGTGAAAGCACTCTGATGCGCAATCATAAAAGAAGGGAAAATATAGAAAAGTGGTGAAATTGTGGACACGATCGAAATATAAATGTTTTGTTACTGTCACGATACGCAAACTAAGCATAATTTTATTTTCACCCAGGTATACATCACGTGACCTAGCTATGTATTGTCGATGGACGAATAGCGTATTGACATATCAAATTACCCAAAACCCTTACTTTGTATAAGGGAGACGAAACTTTGGATTTATTAGTAAACTTCGTATTGCTCTTCAACTTTGCAGACAGAAGCTGTTTTAACGCAAACTTTACTCTCTTGAGTATATTATATCGGATTAAACAGGTTTATTGTGTTTTATTTATATCTCGTTACAATATGTAAGAGTTGACAAGCAACATAATACTCTAGGATGGTGAACATGGCATGATTCTGTTTCAAACATTTTAAATTATCTGTTAAATAAATATTTTAAATTTGTTCCTTAACACGTTTTACTGTAGGCTTACTCCAGCTATAATAATAAAGATACTATAATATACTAGCTGACACGTACGGCGTTGCCCGTGGTGGTTAGTATTTTCAGTCTTTTTAACGTAATTGTAATCTTTTGAAGTGTTCAGTTAGTGAGTGGTATTTGGCTTTTATATATATAGATCTTAAATAATAAAAGCACTATTGTCATAATAATAAAAGATCTGAAATTATGATTTTAGTAACTTTGATCCCCCCAAACCCCTCCTAAAATTTCGAAATTTTTCATACCCTTTCTTAGAGAGCGCCTAAGGCCCTAGAGGAAGCTACATACCAAATTTCATTCCAATCCGTTCGGGCGTAATTTGAGGATGATCAAAAAACGCATTGAAAACGCAAGGAAAAATGCAAAAACGCCTATTTCTGGCGTAATTTTGGGATAATCTCAAACATTTTTTAACAGACTACTTTTAGGCCTTAAACGAACCTAAGTACCAAATTTCAACATTTTCTGCCAATTAGTTCTCGAAAAAGCTGAGAAAACGCAAAAAATCGCTAGAAAAACGCGAATATTGGGCGTATCTGTGGGATGTTTTCAAAATCCGTTCTTAGTTCGCGTCTAAAGGTCCAACTGAACATGCATGCCAAATTTGAACTCATTTGGTTCAGTAGATTTTTAGTTCTGCTGATGAATGAATCAGTGCCATTTCGCTTTTATATAGATAGATAATAGATTGTTGGTCAAATTAATTACCTTGTAGGTCCGTCTTGTGACTTCAATTGAGTTGATTCTTGGCTAGTTTCGGGGTCTTGACCCCATCATCAGATAATATTTATTTCACTCAGAGGAGCTCGTCAAACATTAAAACACACACAACACATACACTAACACAAATAATTGTACCGCCTATGGAATTTTTACTCCTCTCCCCCCCCCCCCGTTAAAAATACTCTTGTATATTTTTACCCCCCCGAAAAACCCCTGATTATTGGACATTTTCGAGATTATTGTCCTCATAATTATCATTGAAGGCAATTATGCAGTGTTCATGGTTTTATTTGTGTTTTGCAGTTTTTAATTCAGTAAATTGATATTTCATACACAATAAAATAATATAAATTTAATATTATCTGTTGACGTCCTCAAAGTAATGAAATATGAAAGAATGATATCCGTCTCGACTATGAATGTATAGAGTTAAACCGGTAGTCCACTAGGATTTTGTTGGCTTTGATAGAATTATTAATTTAAACTAGTTGTTTATGTTATACTTGTGAGTGCCACTCGTTCACAAACTTGCCAAGCAAATGTATACAGGTTATTGTATAATCTGATATTTTCACGTAAATAACGATTGATTAGGTCAGAGGTACTTGGATCGGGTTGGTTGGTGGGGGAAGACCTAAATCAGTACACGTGCGCAGTAATGCCAGAGTTTTTGCGTGATTGGCAAATATTTTCGTATATAATAGAGATTAGAGAGAATAGGTATCATATTTTTTTAAATATTTTAAAAAGAAATATGAATAAGAAATGATGGAGATATATTTTTAACTACGAAGTAGCAGTTAGTTTCTTCGGGCAAAATTGTTTAGTTTTCTGCCTGGATCTATTGTGCAAATTCAATCTCATTATTTTTTTCGGAAATTGAGAAATTGGATCTTTAAGCAGGAGGATGTTGAACAGCTGTTAAACGTAAGTTATATATTAAATAGTTGTTGCGTAGTATATAATAGTGATGTCTACATAATATTGTTTTGAAGAGATTTTTAAATATGTGTACGTTTGTCTTTTGTAAAATTTTGTAAAACACTCTTTGTAAATTATAATTTCAGTCTTAGAAGCTTTACATTTTTAGGAAATTTTGTCATACTGCTGTTGTAGTTGTACTGCAGAATTACGAATGGGTAACCACAAAGCAGGGTGTAACTTTAGGGGAGCCTGGTAATTTTACCAGGGAAAGGTAAAGGTCCTGGGTTCAAATCTCGGTCTTGGTCCATGTTTTTTAACATGTAATTTAATCAATTATATTATTTGTTACATAATATTAATTTAGATTTAATTATCATTATATGAGTGTATTGATTCTGTTATTGTGTTGTATTTTGTAAACTATATTAAATTGTTTACCTTGTTTTAATTAAGTAATTATGTTTTTAGTTTTTGTTTGTTTGTTTGTTTGTTTGTTTATCGCCTTTATTTGGGCGCAGTCGAGGCTATGAAGCCCCTTCTCCTCGAGGCTATGAAGCCCCTTCTACGTTCTTCTCGTTTTTGTCTAAATATGCTACTGTTATATTTTAGTTGTATGTGTGTACATACGTTTGGGTGTAAGTATATATATTTAATAACGTGTTGCAGGTCGAGGAACACTTTAAGTGTGTTGTTAAGTTCGTTTATTCCTCTAAATTATTGTCTGTAAAAGAAGAAGTCTAGATTGACTGATTAATAATCAACGTACAGCCAAAACTATGATCCTTAAAAATTCAAGGATGCCTTCATACCATTATGTAGAAGTGCAATTAAGAAAGGATTTTTCAAAAATATTGATATGAAGATTTGAAAAAGGTCAAAACAAGGTGGTTCACTCATAGCCATTAATAACAGATAAAACAGCTAATTTGAATCAAAAGCTTAGAAACCCAATAGGTGTTTAATATTCTGAACTAATACACGTTTGTTGAATGTATTTACATCCAATACCATATGAACTAAATTAGAAAATTTAGAATCAGTTAGTTATTTTTTACAACCAACTATTTTTTTTAGGTTTTGCAATAGCAAACACCAACGACGGAAAAGGCTTACTCTATTACTATTAAAATGATAGGCCTACCTGGTTTATTATTTACTACACCTTTTTGACCAGTTCGAAATACTGCTTTACCATACCACGTTTTGGTAATCTATATATTAATTTGAAAATAGTTTTTTTTGTAATCCGAGTGAGATCTCGAGTTTTATTGGACCGTTATACACTCATTTGGTACCAAATTAAAGGTTATTGCATGTATATTTGCCCAGTTTTCTTGGATTTCAGCTATTACCCCACTAAATTTTCTAAAAACTGAAATGAAAATCTCTTATAGCAATTTAACATGGGGTAAAATTTAAAGCCTATTCCGAGTGATATCCGAGTTCTATTCGAACTAACTCTATATTTGCCCATTTGCCTTAAAATTTTACTATTCCTTCTTTTAATATTAAAAAAATAGAATTTTAAATATTTTCTTTCCACTAACATTGTTTTTACTGACGAACTGAATATAATAGCACACAACAGCTGGTTATAACAGTACATGTTTTATTATCATCTGAAGTTCTATTGGACAGATATAATAGCACAGATCAGCTGATTATAACAGCACGTGTTTTATTATCATAACATGGTTTATATATGTTGTAATTGACTTTATTAAAGTAGGTTATGTTTAATTTTGCTGTTGCTTAATTATGTTTTTCTGTTTATAGTTCAATAGTTATGGAGGTGAAACGTATAAATTATGGAAATTGTCTTTTTAGATGCGTTTCTTACTTTTTATATGGGACTCAATCGTTCAAATTAATCGAAATTTACTTCATTAAATCGATTTATCAAATCAGGTAACTTAGCCTACTCCTAACTTGCGAAATATTGCACGGGTAAGCTAGTACTTTATAACTTCCCAAATAGAATCTCTTCTATATGAAAATCTCTGACATAATCAATCGTCATTTGTGAAAATAGTATAGCAGACAATAATAGGTTTGCATTTGCTTCGCCGCTAGGGTTGATGTGCGCAGAGAGCAGGTATATAATAACTGTTGTCAGATGGTTTGACTATTTTTGTGTCGCTATTGTTTTCGGAAGAAATAAAATAATAATAAATAAAGTATTTTAATTCCAATAACCTGTACACCATGTCTTAGTAATAATAATAATCTTTATTTATTGAGGTGAAGTTAGGACCATTCAAATCGAATTTCAAGAAACACAAATAAATAAAAATGCACATTAAAAACACAAAATACAAATAATAATTACTTCTAAACGTAATGTACAAAAACTGAGATCTATTTATTTATCTGTATAAAATTCCACCCAGCTGAACCGTCATTTCCCCTTTTAATTTAGCTTGTTGTTTACTACTGGAAATATTTCCACCGCTTGGGCTATAATTTAATATGTTTACGACATTACACCATGTTGTTCATCCCATCCCCAGATTAGCCTAGATCCTGATGGTCAAAAGTCGAGTTTAATATACCCCCCTTAGTTTAGTTTACCACATTCTGTTTTCAAAACACACGCTTAACTTATATGCACACACAGATGAAGCTGATTAACTGTTCCTGTGCTTTATTTATTCAAACACCAAACGTAACTGAAACATTATTTTTGTGCTGTTATTAACCGTTCTGAAAACCTTTTCTCCAGTTTCTGCATGCTTTGCATTTCTATAAAGGTAATACAAATTATCTAATGATTATAATTATCATTTTTTATTTCTAAAATACATAAACAATATCAAATACAGTATATAACCAATTCGTTGGATAGGTTACATAACCTACATGTACCTGTAGAGGTTTTTGGACGTCAGGATTCGAATGAGCTAGGTTTTTACAATTTTATTAGAATGTTTTTGCAGATATCGATCTGCAAAAACATTCTAATAAAATTGTAAAAATAATTATTACATTCAAGTTTTTTAAAAATGTATTTAAATAAACAGTTCATATGTAAGTAATATCGAAAATTATTCATATTTATTCGTATCCTTTATTCCTTATATATAATTCTATAAGCGAAAGTTTAGATTCAAAATTGTGGGCATTTGGTAAATCGAAGGATAATGGGAGAGGTATCAAATTAAAGGTATCGATTCAAGGAACGAGGGAAAATTATAAGTTTTTTCTAAAATTAAAAAATAAGGTGTTTTTGGGATCCCCGAAAAACAAAAAATCCCCATAAGAAAT
>JAGFPH010019699.1:0-14965 GCA_018207615.1 Philaenus spumarius
AGCGGTGTATTTCGTTTAGAAGTGTACCTTGTTTAGCAGTGTATCTTATATAGCAGTGTATCTTATTTAATAGTGTATCTTGTTTGTATCTTTAAAACTTACATAGTAGTGTTAAGAAAGATCCACATTCTTACGTAATTTTACGAAATATGAAGTGGGCGGTAAAATCATAATTTACGTCTTATCATTTTGATTTAACCCTCATATTTTTACACTTTTTATAAATTTTTAAATGAGTTAAAAATATTAGTTCAAGTATGAATGAACATTGACGCTAAAACGTTCTTGAAAATACATTTAGTTTATTTTTACTAGAATATTTCTTCTTTTTATTATTCTTGGAAGCGGTAATTAACTCATCTTTTTATTTGTTTACCTTATTAGAAACACCACCGCAATATCGTTAAAGTAAAACATCTAGCCTACTAAAAAGTCAATATTTCAAAACGAATTATTCTTAATATTTTTTAAAAATCCATGTAAGAAAAGCCATAACCATTACTTTAACGATGCTTTGGAGGTTTATAACTCAACACTTTAAAAGGAGTCATAAAGGACCACTCGTGTACTTTTCTGCCACAGTCGAAGAGATGAAAGTATCAATTAGAAATTAATCTTGATCATCATAATTTTCATACAAAGTACTTACTAAGCTATTTAAGGAATTTGTTGATGTGAAGCTGCGTCTACACTATGTCGATTTCGATTAGTAGTCCAATAAAAAAAAAGAGCTCTGAATCGAGCTGAAAATGATTTTAACCGGCTCAGGACCAACCCCTCTACAATCCCTACAGTCGATTAGGGGCGAGTGATAATAAGGGTTGAAATGGTAGGGGTGAAAAGGAGTAACTTTTTTAATTGACCCCCAAAAAAATATTTCTTGCTTCCAAACAGTGTTTTTCCCAAAATGTATGTTTTCTACGTAACTTTTGCAATATAACAATGTCATAAATTCTTTTTGAACATAATTTTATTCAACACTTTTTTAAATATTTTAACATAAAATAATGGACATTTTTTATGATATAAGAATAAATAGTGTTCTTTAATACTTGTGAATTCACGACATTTTATAGATGAAATATGTAAGTTAAGCATTCTCTTTGGCCTTGAACTTGTCCTTTGACTCACCATTTCATTATACTATGACTTGTAATATTATTTTGTTACAAAAATTAATTTATTATACATTAATTTTGGATTAATCCATTTTATCATATATAATAGGATAAATAGGCATATACGATAATAATATTCATATACATTGTAAAATAGAATATACTTGAATTTTGTTATATTGCATTTTCTATCAGTACCTTAACTTTTTTCCAAATTATCCGATGGATGGCATTATTATTTATACTATTTATTTAAGTTCAACTATTAAGGGTTACTTTTGGGGAATTTTCACCTCTGAATTTCTAAAACCTTGGCTGTGTTGAATTTTTTAAATAAAATTTTGATTTTTGTTGAAAAAGCCAAAAACATTATTCTGACTCTATCATTTTGTCAACAATATCAATATTATGAAGAACATGTACCATATTTATCGGTAAAATATAATTTGACACTGTATACGAAATTTTAAGTTTTTGCTAAATCTAAGATTTTATAGTTTTTTCCTATTTTTCATATTTTAAAATTAGAAAAAAAATATATAAAATTTTTGTCCATAAAGTTGATAGAACGACGAAGAGAAAGAGTCAAAAATTAACTTTTTACAATAAAAACCCTGCTTCAACTATTTTTTTGAATTTGACCTCATATTTTTCAAAAAACTTAAAAATCGCAAAATTGAATATTTTTTACAAAAAAAAAATGTCAGGTTTTTTTTTTTAGCTTATTTGGATCATTACAAGACACACTTTCCCCAAGTAGTTTTTAAATTAAAGTATTTTTGACCGAGAAAAAAAATTATTTCGTAAAACATGTATATCTATTTATCTCGAGATTTTGAGGTTATGTCAAAAAAGTTTAAATTTGAAAGTTTCTTATTTTTTTATGCACTACAATTTGGAAGCAAGAAATATTTTTTTGGGGGTCAACTAAAAAAGTTACCCATTTTCACCAGTACCATTTTAACCCTTATCATTGCTTACCTCTAATCGACTGTAGGAATTGCAGATAGATTGGTCCTGAGCCGGTTAAAATCCTTTTCAGCTCGATTTATAGCTGTTTCCATTTTTTCCAAAAGAATCCCTAATTTGATTGGACTATGTAGGCCACATTACTTCAGTATATATGTGTACCAGTCGGCCGACATACATCATACTGATTTGAAATAGTTTTAATTTAATTGAACTTATAAAAAAGTAAATGTGTGTGGTCGTTGGACCCCAATCAGGAACGAAGTTCATCACGCCTTTTCTTCAATTCTTTTACCAGCCTTAACTGCAACATACACACATAATTTTAATCTTTCAATTGCCGTTTATTATTATTTCGTTTTTGTACAAATAATTACTGTTTCCATGCGTTTAATGTTATTTTTAATAAAAATGTGGAATTAATTATAACATCAAAGCTAAGATGGTAAACACTGTTAAATGTCCATTCATTATAAATACATTCAATAAACATAAAATGTTGGTTCATCAGTCCAGGCCTAACCTAAAATTATTGTGTAATGCTTAATTTATTTTACCTGTCTTAATGGCAACATAAAAATACAATAATTTTAGGTTATTTTAGGTAATCGGGCGGAAGCTACTCTCTTAATTTCAATTTATGAATCAAAACACATGTTCTTGAATGTATTTACATTCATTGCTATAGCAACCAATTAGATAACGCGTTTTCGTTACGCGTATTTTCTATTTGTAATTGCCACATTAACCAATTTGATAACGCGTTTTCGTTACTCGTATTTTATACTGTCATAGCAACCCATTAATAACACTTTTTTCGTTACGCATTACATTTTCTATTTGTTATTAACGCCTACCGCAACCCGCGTTAAGGAACTTCGTTCCAATAAGTGATGCAGAAGATAATGCATTTTTGACTCCTGAAATTATCATAACAGTTGTTGGAAGCCAGCAAGTTCGTCATCGTCTTCCACAGATGTTTTGGGTACGTCTCAGCCTTGATCATAATTTTTATGCAAACCATTTACTAGTGCGTGTTCCATCTTCACCAATCCCGGTCGTTCTCGGCTTATTCTCTTTCTTCCTCTGTATAGCAAACTGGCTTTGCAACTTTTTTATCTTCTTTACTACCACAATTTTTTCAATGCCAAAAAAACAGCAATCATGTCTTTCATTTTTTACTTTCTCCACCCTATACGTAGTATATGGAGAAAGTATTGTTTTCGTAAAAATGTTCGAATTTGAATTTTCAGTTGAATTATCGGTTTTGGTGCTCCCAGAACCCCGAAAAATGGTTTAGTGCAATTATCTGTGTTGGTGCTCCCTGAACCCAAAAATATTTTTAGTGGAATTTTTTGTTTTGGTGCTCCCTGAACCCAAAAAAGGTGTTTTTAGAGTGGTGTCTGTCTGTCAGTCTGTCAGTATGTATACACGACCAGAGAGGACACTATTGGTCCGATTTTCATGAAATTTGGTATGTAGGTACTACACCCTAATATCTCCAGGCGTTTTTTCATTTTTGAAATTTTTAATTTTTAAGGGTAATTTACCCATAAAAACCCATAAAAAACGACAAAAATGCAAATTTCTCAAAAACGGCTCTAACGATTTTGATCAAATTTTCAGTATTTATAGTGCTTAAGATGCCAAACAAAATGACACCACCCGATTTTATCAAAACTTCGGCGTTTTATAATTATGGGGAAATTTTTAAAAATAAACAAGTTTATGTTGTCAATCTAGCATCGCGGCGGCGGCCGCACGGGGTAGCACCATGGTAGCGATCACGGCCAGTAATTCAAAGGTCGCGCGATCGAATCCCGCCTAGGACAAAAAATTTTTTATACAATTGACGTAGGTAGAATATTATTTTTTTGTTTTGTTCTAAAAAGTAATAAATAAAATGATTGAAAACAATATTATTTTGACTACAGTAAGTTGGGAGAAAGTTTGTGTCAGTTAACTGATACCGTTTATTTTATTTTGAATCACCTGAGTCCCACAATAAACTAAGATCACGATACATTTCAATAAAACAAATTGTTTCTTCGTCACTCCAATTCCTCATGAGCGAAAACACTCTTAAAGTTAAACGTAAGTAGTAACAAAGAAACAAGTAAATGCACTTTGCAAAACAAAACTGAACAGAAGGAATATTTGTTAAGGGTCGGCTCTAGCTGTCGGCCATGTTGGTTGACACTCCATAAGACCAATGTTAAATTAAAATCCATATTTTTCCTTTATTTTTGATCGGATAATTATGAACGATATGTCATTTTAAAGCTATGGCCAATACGCATGCAAATGGCTTTTCCAAAATTAAGAAAAACGTTTTGTTTAATATTTATTAACAATTTAAAAAATTGATTTTTAATATTTTTTTATGTTGTCACTATTAGTTATAGCGAAAAAGTACCAAGCCATTTGCATGAAGAATTTCGTCCCCAAGAGTTTGGTATTTTTTAAAAAACGCTAGTTGAACAATTGCGGGTTTTAAATGGATTTAGGCTGAGCAATGTCCGTGTAACCTACCGCCGCTATAGGGTGATTTAAATATTTTTTTACGTTGTAACTATTAATTATAGCGAAAAATTACCAAGCCATTCGGATGAAGAATTTTGTCCCCAAGAGTTTGGTATTTTAAAAAAAACGCTATTTGAATAATTGCGGGTTTTAAATGGATTTAGGATGAGCAATGTCCGCGTAACCTACCATCGCTATAGGGAGTCGCAGGTTGCTTTCTGTTTTACTAGAGCCGACCCTTAAGTTTCTATCGGTAAAGTTGAGCAACATGCTTCGACACATTCACACTTCTGTTGTCGATGCGACTCCCTTTGATCCGTACCGACTTGAAAGCTGGGCGACACGGGCACACTTGTTCGACACCGTTCGGCATAAACGTGTGGACGCGGATACTGTAGAGCTCTAAAACAACGGTTTAAACGGTTTAAGTTCTTGAAGTACTTTTATACAGGAAAAATAAGGCGGATACAGGCCGTGAGGTAAGTGATGGAACTGGGGATGCGCAGAGACAAAGAGAAAGTTTGCGCATGCTAGGGGGAAAAATCACCAATCACTTTAGTTGGTTTATGTCTCCCCTCTTCATCCTCCCCTCCTACGCGCATCGAGAGTTTCATCGCTCAACTCACGGCCTGTACAAATTGTGAAAAATTGTTTTTTTTTTTATATTCCAAGATAATTCGGACCAATTGGTTTTCTGACCACTAATTTAAACTTTATTCCCATCGACTTTATTAATTTGTATGTTTGTGGAATGAAACCTTTTAGCGAAAAGATGAACCAAACTGTGTGCAGATATCGGCGTGAATCCACTTGGCCTCCCCTTTTCGCGATGGGCCGGGGGTGTGGGGAAAGGGCGTAAGTGAAGAAAAAAAACATTTTCCCACAACGCTTTCTAATGTGACTCATTCTTCAAACAAACTAGTGGATTTTTACCTCACCCTTAAGGGTCTGCTGTAGCGGCAGCCATCTTGGATTTTTATCCCATAAGAGCAATGTTAAATTTCAAACCATTTATTTCGTTTATTTTTTATCATAAAATTGTTTGCAAGGTCTCATTTTAAGCACAGTCGCAATACGCATCCGTCTTTCAATTTACATTTTTACTTTCTCCCCCTATACCATAGTAGGCTATATGGAGAAAGTATTGTATTCGTCAAAATTTTCGAGTTTGAGTTTTTGGTGGAAATATCCGTTTTGGGCCCCCCTGAACCTAAAAAAGTGGTTTTCGGAGTGATGTCTGTGTGTGTGTCTGTGTGTGTGTCTGTGTGTCTGTGTGGATGTTATCAGACCTAGAGCCTAAACCAGTCGTCCGATTTTGATTAAATTTGGTATGGAGGTACTAATCTACGGTATCTCCAGGCGTTGTTTTCATTTTTGTGAATTTTTTATTTTTAAGGGTAATTTTCCCATAAAAACCCTTAAAATAACGGAAAAATCTACTTTTCTCAAAAACGGCTCTAAGATTTTGATTAAAATTTTATAGTTTATTAGGGACCTAAAGTACTATAAACTGTAAAATTTTAATCAAAATCGTTTGGGCCGTTTTTGAGAAAAGTTGGTTTTTCCGTTATTTTATGCATTTTTATGGAAAAACAACTTTACTACAAAATCACCTCTCCTACCCCACCCTACAAGTCACCGTGAATCTGTTTAATAATTTAAATATGTTTGTGAGAAAGTATGTGCCAGTTCCTGGTACCGTTTATTTTAAAATGCTTTTGATTTTGACATTTTGTAAGTACAAAGTTTGAATTTTTTTCGTAACACAATAAGAAATTAATAACGAAAAATAATTTGCAAGAAGGATCCGAAATTTTATAAAGAATATTCAGTTTTTTTTTTCAACACTCAATTACAAAAGATAGACTTATAAAATGGTTTGAAATGAGGCAATGTCAGCGCAAGAAATTGCACTGTTTAGATAGGGATATAGTGAGAGTCGTTTGCGTTCCGTTGGATTTCTCATTTACTGGAGCAGACCCTTAACACTTTCACTGCTACGCAAATTTCCTATTTCCTATGCTAGGAGCTGGCCTTTTATTTTTTTTATATTTATAGCCTAAATGAGTAGAAATTACTTTATTTTTTATTTTTGAGCCTTTCAACTTAATAATCACCAATATTTTAAACCGAAGCACGCAATGCTATGTGTATTGAAAATTCTCCCAACATGGGAGTTGGCGTGCGAAGCACGCATTGCACTGTGTATTGGACATGCATTGTGCATTGAAAACACTCCCAATACGGGGGTTGGCGTGCGAATCCCGCAATGAATTGTGTACTGAAAATACTTCCAATATGCGGGTTCTCATACACTGTAAATAGTGTGGCGTAACTTTTCACCATTTAGGGTGTTCAAATGTCACCCAAAAAGGCCAATAACACACCTTATAGGTGTTTTGAGTAACCTTTACACCATAAGGGTGAAATGGTCGACCTAAGGGAGTATGAATTACACCCCAAAGGTGTGATAGGGATGTAAATAGGTGATAAGGTGATATAATACTCTTTGAGGGTGTATTTAAATGGTATTAAATTGCACCCATTTGGTGGAAGGTCTCATCTATTGGTGTAAATATCCCAGCTAGGGTGAGAAGGTTTAATCGTAAAGGTGCAACGATGACGGCAAAGGTGAAAATAGGGTGTTCATTTAGTAAGAAAGGGCGCATGCTCAGTGAGAATAAAATGGACTTTGTATGGGACACGGCTGAAAGACGGAACTTGAGGTTATGAAATGATGGAATAGGGAACGGTGTAGTAAAAAAATTCTACTGAGACGTAGACGTAATATTGGCAAGGTAAGAATCTAACCTGTGATCTTTTCCTTCTATGCATATCGACTGTGTTTTGCCAAAAGGGCGAATGGGACATTTTAAAGATTTTTCAGTATGAGCAAAAAACTATATTACTTTACTATTTGAATACTTACATACAAGTTGCTTATATTGTACAACTTTAATTGAAGAAAACCCCTGGTTTTGCTTTATTGTACTTCAAATTAAAGGTCTAAACTATTCGCCCTATCGTTGTTTATGATAAAGAGGTAAAGTAATCATAACACTACTCATTTCAAACATAAATAAGTAACAAAAAAAGCTCAAACAACTGTTTAATTTTTTTACAGTTTTCAGAAAAACTCGAAATTTGCGACGTCTGCATTGATGTAGTATGATATTTTATCATATAGTAGACCTTTCACATGTTATTCTAAAGTCTCGCCAATACAAACTATACAGACTAACTTAGTACCGAGCTAAGTAATTACAAACATCTCACGAATACAAACCATACTGACTTACTTAATTAGAACCAAGCAAACGTCTTATAACCACTCATAGATGGCGCTAACTATCTTTTACTTTACACGAATATTTATACCGATAGTAAAGTAACTGAAGTTTTGTTAATTTGTCAGTTTTCTTTCATGAAGCCGTAGTCTAGTGGTAACGAAGCGTCTTTCTGATCACAAGATGCCGAGTTCGAATCTAGGCTAGGGAGACCAGATATCTAATCATATCTGTGGTTTGAGGGTAGGAGGGCGGAAGTAAAGCAAACGGTGGTTGGCTCGCTTCCAATTACACCTTACAGGGTATAAATATTACACCCAGAGTGAGCTAAATTTACACCATAATGGACTTGAGTTACACCTTAGGATATTTTGGGAACTTACACCCTTAAGGTGGATTGTAACACCAATGGTTGAAACAAAGCACCTGTCAATTACACCTTGGGGTGGCTCCTACAGCTGCCACCTTTAAGGTGTAACTGCACACCTTTCCTTTTTACAGTGTAGTGTTCAGTGTCAAGCTCACATGTGGGTCCTTAGCAGTGAACGTGTTAAACAGAGATGTACCGGGTACTGATGTTTTTAGTCAGGTAGTAGGGGTTTTCTCAAGTGCCAGCATTCCGCCGTATCTGTACTAATATATTGTGTGTTTTTTTTTTATTTATCATTATTGTTTTAGTTAAAGTAGTTTTCTAGACATCTGACAGACCATGGCGCGCGAGTATTTCTTAAGACAATTATTTATTTATTTGCAGATTCAAAAAGTATCAAAGTAGTTTATATAAAATAGCTTGTTTTAGTAGAACGACATAATTCAGTATGAGATATTTGTACGCTCGGTGTTCCAATCTTGACATATATAAGCTCGCAGAACGAAATTGTCGACGACATTCTTGTTACTATCGGCGGAGTTCTTGTAAATTCATTTCCGTGTATTTAAATTGAATAGCGTGAATTTAACGTAGCGATGTCGACACTTACAAAGTGAAATGAAACGGCTCTGTACAATTCAAAGTTTTTGAAATAATGTGCTTAATCCATAAGTGCTTAGTAACATTAATAGATTTGTACATAACAAAAATAGTTTTGTGTCAAACATAATATTTTGTCTTTGGGATGGAAATAGTGGCATTTGTTATGCAGGGTTGGTGAAAAGTCTGAGAACGGCTTAATATTTCGTATAAAAGGGAAATTTGAAGGTAGAGGAACTTGCTCTATGTGAAAATACTATTTTATTAAGATTTCAAAAAACGTATCCGCCATCTTGGATCCGCAACTTGAATATAACTTTTTTTTTGTGGGAAGGTGGTGGTGATCATGTGATTACATCATTTCGATGTTGAATTTCAAGATAAAACCAACGGTGAAATTCGCACATCCGTATATTTACCCGATTAAAAATGGCGGCCAAAAAAACAAACGAAATCGTATTTCCGAATGGCTGACGTGAGTTGAGCAAATTTGCAAAATTAAATTAATAGGCCTATGTTTTAGGGTTTCAACCAACAATTTGTGAAATAGGTCAACGAAAGCTTCGCACGGCATTCTTCATATTGGGATTATCTTCTATACACAAAGCATTGCGTGCTTTGCACGCCATTATGACTTTTGGGAGTGTCTTCAATACACAAAGCATTGCGTGCTTCGCACGCCATTACGCATATTGGGAGTATCTTCAATACACAATGAAGTGTGTGCTTCGTACGCCAAACCCCGTATTATGAGTGTCTTCGATACACAATGCATTGCATGCTTCGCACGCCAACCCCACGGTGAAATCCACCAAGTGGCTTTGAACCAGGTAATTTTATGGTATTTTATGTTTTCATCGATTTTGGGAGAACCAAGCGAGCTATAAGGTCGCGTAAAAAACCTAAATGTGCAGAATAACTTCCCACATTTATATTTCTAGAAAAAACTCTAAAAAACATTCATTCTCGTAGGAAAAATCTCAAAAAATAGTTACTTCCTGTCAAAAAACGTGCTTCCGGTTGTTAGATTGTTTTGGCTAAGGAACTAGTCCGAGAGACGTAGACAAACAACATGTGCACCAAATTTGAACGAAATCGGACTTAAAATGCGGCCATTAGAGTGTGAACACATATATACATATACTAGCTGACCCGTACGGCGTTGTCCGTGGTGGTTGGTATTTTCAGTCTTTTTAACGTAATTTTATTATTTTTAAGTGTTCAGTCAGTGAGTGGTATTTGGCTTTTATACATATAGATCTGAAATAATAAAAGCACTATTGTCATAATAATAAAAGATCTGAAATTATGATTTTAATAACTTTTACCCCCCCCCCCAAAACACCCCTAAAATTTCGAATTTTTTCAAACCCTTTCTTAGTAATCACCTATGGCCCTAGAGGAAGCTACATACCAAATTTAATTTCAATCCGTTAGGTAGTTTTTGAGAAATCGTGATGAGTGAGTCAGTGAGTCAGTGGGTTTTCGCTTTTATATATATAGATGTATATCTATATGATTTTTAATGACACCCCAAAACGTGTTCTGGGGAACATGGTCGGTGCTCATTTGCTACTCCCGACCTTGGGTCTTACCATAAGGTCCACTGCAATAGCTCATTTTTCCTATGGAAATTCGCTAATAATAGTTTACATGAAATGTTAGTTCATTTTCAAACCCGACAACTTTTGTTATCGTAAATTTTAAAGCATTCTCATAGGAATTAAAAGCGAATGAGTCGATCATGTTCACGTGTGACGCACCATTTCCATTATATGTTTTCATCTTTCGGGAGTTTCTGTACGTCAAGACTTCTATCAGTTTCAAAAAGCCGATCTTTTACTTGTCAGATGCGTTAGTTCAGTAAATTCCGATAAACCGTGGAACTAACTTATCACTTACTTGAACCCCGCATTATGCACTGGGCTTTCTTACTGATAATTCATAGGTCTGGCAAGTTCAGTCATAGATACAATTAATTGGTTTTATATGTGAGTGTGTTACTAAAATAATCATTCTGTTCATTTATATAATTTACTAGAGGAAACCCATGCGTGCTCCACAAGCCAACCACGTTGGAACCTTTTATACGCATAATCATATTATGTGTTCTTTTTAATAAAGGTGTAGGATTAATAATAACCCCAAAGCTAAGACGGTAAATAATGTTAAATGTTAAAATCAAATTATTTCGTATATTTTTCAACAGCAGTTATAATGAAGGTTAAAAGAACCAGCAAGGCTCAGGTCTACACTTTATTAAAAACCTAATCTAAAAGTTAGAAATACAAATAATTGCTTCAAAGTTTGAAATCAGCTGTTAATGGAAAAAATATTAGAGCAAAGTGCTATTTTATACGTTATTTTATTCCATTGTTGGTTGCTATGTTAATGAATGTAAGTGCATTCAAGAAAAATGTGTTGTTTCATCAGTCTAGGCCTAACCTAAGAATTTTTTCCGATTAAATTTACAAATATTGAAATAAAAAAATGTTTTTATAAAAGTTAATTATAGCCTATGTTACTCATTGATTGTGCAAACGTTTTAGCCGAATTTTTGAAGAAAATAAGAGCTATTACACTCGACTCAACTTGAAAACGGTTCGTCGTAGGAGGGTAAAACTTCGTTTCTATCCGTTTCAGACCATTTGGAGTCGATACCCAAATTCATTACCGTACTTTATATATATATGTATGTTTTATTCCCGGATTGATAAGTGGTAGTAAATATGCTTCAAAATTGCTGATTTTTTATTGAAAGGGTCCTAGTAGGATTCTTTAGATACACTTTTTTGTTTTTCAATCCGATTCAAAATGGTGGAGTTATACCAATTAATCGTTTTGGGGTATTGATTTACGGGTACATAAGTATATGGGTTTTTCCCACCTTGATAAAATGGTAGTAAATATGCTTCAAAATAGCTGAAATTTTAGTGGGAGTGTCCTTGTAAGATGCCCCAGACACTGATATTTTTATTTTACACAAAATGGTGGCTTGTTTGATTCAAACCAAAATGGCAAAGTTAGAGCGAGGAAATTTCATTATTTCTCCCACTCATAAGCCCGTGTGCAGCTTTTGAGCTATATCGTTCGAAAGGTAATTAAATTTACTACAACCCTGTGCAAAGGTATTTCAGGTACAGTCCCCTGAACAAGGAACAAAATTGATAGGAAGCTCATGACAAATTATTTTTTCACTATCCGTGTAAAGTTTTTGCTCAGTTTCAACCTCTCATTAAGCCCGTGTGCAATTTTTGAGCTATATCGTTCGAAAGGTAATTAAATTTACTACAATCCTATGCAAAGGTAATTCAGGCACAGTCCCCGGAACAAAGAACAAAATTGATAGGAAGCTCCTGATAAATGATTTTTTCACTATCCATGTAAGGTTTTTGCGCAATTTTTCCCACTCATAAGCCCGTCTGCAATTTTTGAGCTATATCGTTCGAAAGGTAATTAAATTTACTACAATCCTGTGCAAAAGTAATTCAGATACAGTCCCCGGAACAAGGAACAAAATTGATAGGAAGCTCCTGATAAATGGTTTTTTTCTTATCCGTGTAAGGTTTTTGCGCAGTTTCTCCCACTCATAAGCCCGTGTGCAATTTTTGAACTATATCTTTTGAAAGGTAATTAAATATACTACAATCCTTTGCAAAGGTAATTCAGGTACAGTCCCCGGAACAAAGAACAAAATTGATAGGAAGCTCCAGATAAATGTTTTTTTCATTATCAATGCAAGGTAATTGGGCAATTTTTCCCAATTATAAACCCGTGTGCATATTGTGAGCAATGTAATTCGAAAAGTAATTACATTTACTACAATCCTGTGCAAAGTTATTTCAAATACATTTTCCGGAAAAAGGAGCAAAATTGATAAGAAGATCCGGATAAATGTTTTTTTTTTCATTATCAATGTAAGGTAATTACGCAATTTCTCCCACTCATAAACCCGAGTGCAATTTGTGAGCTATATCATTCGAAAGGCAATTACATTTACTATAATCCTGTGCAAAGGTATATTTGGAACAGTTTCCGGAACAAGGAACAAAATTCATAGGAAACCCTCATTATATAATACCAGTTATTCCCTGATAAGAAAATTCGGCTATAGTAATGCGGCAGTGCTGCTTATGGTTTTTTTTTATTTATTATTAGTAAAACTATTTTTTCAATAAGTTCAGTAATTCCACAGATTACCCGCTACATACAAACAAACAAACACATTTTACCTCTTTATAATATTAGCATATGTTAAATTTTTCGTCGGCCTGTATTTTTATTATTTTTTTTAGATAAAAATTTTGTTGTTTAACGTTCTTATTTTGATCCAATAGGACTAGTAAAGAACAAGGAGTCAACACACTGAATATTCAATTTGAATTATCGGCTTCCCCTGTTGGCTAATACCACTTTCTTCTTCATATATAGAAACACACTCTAGTAATACATTTTTTTTTATAATAAAGACAAATTTTTGTTTATAATTTCACATCTGCCAGACATATCATAAATTAGTTTAATCAAAATATTGAATATGAAAGAGGATATCAAAGTTGATAATCTACAAAAAATATAACTTTTAAGTTCAAATAAAAGATTGTGAAAGTAGCAGGTAGTGCGTGAAAACAATGCAACGAAATTACATTCTAAAATGCCAATATCAAACAGTTAGTGCCCTTTTGCGCAGAAGGCACGGAAGTTGGAGAACTACTCACACCGAGTGGTGACACTTAACCCCCTTACGCCCTCGTTCTCTGATAATAGACTTATTGTTAACAGTCAATGATGAGGTAATGTTACATTCTATACCTGGAGTGTGTAATTAGTGTTCTATGTGTTTCTTTATTTTGATTTCTATTCGTTCATATTCTTCTATAAATTAATGTAAATATATGCTTATATTATTACGAAGAACATTAAATTACAACAATTAAGCTGTAAAATAATAAGAAAGGAGTTTTAACTCTGTTACTCTGCTGTAATTGTTGCGATAATTGACCGAACACTCAAAATTCTTACTAAAAAAAACATGTTTTCTATAGGGTTTTAGTACATTAACTTTGTAAAATGGGTATAAACCCACAAACGTATTAAACATATTTTGTAGATATTTTATTTCTGAAGATATTTGTGTAAAATAGGCCGATAAAAAACAAAAAATTACTGCTGTTACAGAACTGGGACCTATTTTATTAAATTTATCTGCTCATTTCTCGTAAATTAAATTAAATTTTACACCTTAATTAACGCCCTACATACAGTATTTCAATTATGATTCTTTTCTGTGAGTAATCTGAAACACAGGTGAAATCTTTCGCCAGCTGCTGTAACTCTCTAACGAAGCATTCCCGGATCTATGAATAGGCCTATATGAACATTTTCATTATTTTTTGTTAGTGGAATCAGCTCAGAAAGTGCTCGGGACATTATGCAAATAACTTATTATTTTAGCTCATAATAAATTTAAAATATTTGGTTTCTAGAGTAATTCTAGTTATTGTTGACAACTACCAACAAATAATTTTTTTCTTTTTTTTGTCAAAATCTCTGTTATCCTTTGAGCTACATAAAAAATAAAAAAACCGTTGTGTTTGTCATTAAAAAAGTAAACTTTTTTGTCTCTTGTATTTTTTTTGTAAAGTTAGCGGTTTTTGAGATATTTGACAATAAAAATGTTAAAAGGCCGCCATTTTGAAAATATTTAAAATACTGTTATAATTTTTGGTACAGTAATAAAATGTTAAGGAAAAAATACATATACAAAGTTTGAGCTAAATATCTCTTCTACTTCCAAAAATATTAGGTATTTTGTAAAAAACACATACAGACAGACGATAAAATAAGTTTCGTAGACCCATGTTTATATTGTGAAATATGTTTGTTTGGATCCCAGGAACATACCCACAAAAGGGGTCCAGAGAGTTCGAGGACGCCCTGTATAGATGAACAAATTGACATAATAAAATTTGATAATTTGTTCAAGTATGATGCAAGCGCTGTAAAAATTATGCATTTAAAGTTACTTCTAAGATGTAAAAATAGGGTAAGTACCATTAGGGTCTCCGTATCTAATATTCTAATTATATTAGAATGCT
>JAGFPH010019701.1:0-14957 GCA_018207615.1 Philaenus spumarius
TACAGTTCTAAACTATTCTATACTTTTATCTTGCCGATAACTTCTTAATGTGACGTGGCCCTCGTTGGATCAACCCCTGCGGCGAATCTACGATGGTGCGTCTCCTCTAAGGGATGTGCCTTTCTGCTCTCGCGCGAGCGTACGGGCGGTTGTCAGGATGGTTTCTGGTGGAAGTAGGTCTTCAAATGAAGGTAGAACGAGTTTCGACTTCAAACGTTTATTCAAAAGTCAAATAAAGTACATCTCTCTGCTGGTCCGGACTAAACTAACAACTAGGCTAAAAAGGCAAAGGCAAGGATATATACAACGGAGTCTAGTCGCGATCGCGGTCAAACCAAGACTAACTAAAATAAACGCTCGCTTCTCTGGCGTCCCCTCCCCGTCAGATCTAGACTGTCGTCGTCAGCACTCTTTTCGTGTCAAGCCAAACTAAACACGCTTATTACATTTAAACATTATTATTGAATATTATTAATTATTATTATTTATACAAGGTGGAGGGTACCTGCCACATCACCCCCCTGCGTCACCAGAGTCGGTCCCTTCGACTCTCTCAACTGCACTCTAGCTGCTACCTGACCCCTAGCTCTGGCTAGTGTCTGACCCAATTACTGGTTGTTCCATGTACTAACCCATAGTACTTAGCCTCCAGGGCTACTTGTTATTTCGGCAGTGCCAAACTTACTTTCCATATAAATTATAATCTCCATTGCTGCTCAATGTGGTCGGTTCGCCGCCCTGGCAACTCCCGGGTGAGGGCATCTACCCCTCAACTTGTATATAATGAAATGAAGTTAACAACAAAAATAAAATATGGCTTTGTTTAATCAAAACATTTAAATTAACTATTCAAAATATCAAGTTAAACTGCTGCAACGAGGGTTAGATCTGTATATTGTAAGAAATTTGATAATTACTCATTTTCCCTTATTATCTTGCGTTTGCCTCATTGTAATATGTAAAATTTATTAAAACAAAAAAAAAATCATCTTAAATTTAGTATTATTAATGTTTTTAAAAAAAATTATAATTTGTTATGCTTGTAACCGTTGTTTCAATATTAACAACAATTGTTGAAATTATTCACTATTATGGAATATAATATTCTATTAACCTTTCGAAGTATCATGTTTATGACATGTTCATATATTAAAATTGACATCGAAATAATATTTAAATACAATTTGACGGTACCAGCAGAGTTGAACTATTCTAAAATACAAGTTGTCTTGAAAATTCTTTAAATATAGGAAAAAAAAAACAAATTAGTCCTTAAAGTCAATCTTAGTAATATGAAAATAATTAAAATCAAAAATGTTTACTACGTAGCATTCCTTTTGGTATGACAAAAAAAATTCTTCATATCATTTATCTTTTAAAAATATTGAAAAAAACACAAATTCCTAAAATCAAAAATATCAATAAAGTTTCTAAAATTAAAATTTATAAATTTATAATGACGTAGCAGTTGAACCCCGATGAGAATAACTCCCTGGATGGTGATTGTTCGAGAAAACAAAATCATAGTCTCTACGTTCCCAATTATTATTTGTATTGTTAAATTCACATTATCCCATTTATTTTAATTATCACTTTCCCCTGTCATTGTTATGAATTTACTTAAGTTTAGTATTACATTTTAAACCATCCCAAAAGTTTAAACATCGGCGGCCCATCTCTACCTTACAAAAGATATTAATTAAAAAAAATTTAATTATGTGGTGGCGAAATTTATTCTATGTATGATATTAATTTTTTAATTACATTCAAACAAGCCAAAAAATTACATTAGTATGTTTCTTAACTTTACATTTTTATATAAAACTTTATTTATTTAAAAAAAAATTAAAAGTCTTTAGCCACCTACATATTTATTATTTTCCAACTTGCATATTTTCTTTAACCACGAAATTTATTATTACTAAAAACACAATCCCACATTAACATTTCAACATTCCTTACAAATATTAAGGATTTATATTTTCTATTTTATAATTTATTAATATTTAAAAAAATTCTGTTGTTTTTCATCAAACATAGACCTTGTTAAAAAAATATAATCGTCAATCCCAACAAATCACTAGTCATTATTAAATGTTTTACATTTTATATCATTATTATATTAATAATTTCCATTTTATCATTCATCGAACTCTTAAAACATAATTTTAAATATAATGTAACAGTTATTTTGCAAGGATTCGTATTGCAAATTTGTTCATAATACATTTTAAATAAAAAAAAATCATATTCCTAATTAATCAAACCAAATTAAATTAAATTAGTAATGTCAAAAAAAATTCATATTTCAATTCATTCAAATTAAATTATCAATATCAAGAAATTCATATTTCCCTTTTTCTAATAATCTTCTTATCAAAATAATCTTAAATCTAATGAGCATTATCAGTGTATTTGTGTTCCTTAAATATATTATTGTAAGGTTAGGTCCTTACTTTACATGTTTCAATATGGGCGAGATGGGAAGAGGGCGGAGGAGTAGACAGCCTGACTCGTACAGATCCATTAGTCGGACTAGGGTATGAAAATATGAAAAAATTTAGATAGAACTAGGATAGCAATACTGATGTTTGAGGAAAAAAAATTCTAAAGAAATTTAAATTTCGAAATCTTGGTCTGAACAATGTTACCAAAAATGTTTGCAATTAGTGTATAATGTTCAAATTTTTTCTGAACTGTTAATTTTTACCTTGTAAAAAAAATTTTTAGAGGCCAAAAATACTATCCTGTTTCTATCCGAGCTGTAAGTTTATGAATTAATTGTCAAAAAAAAATTAGATTAAATTCTATGATTTTTAAAGTATGTAATTATTATTTGTTATCTATTATTAAAAATGTTATTATCAATTAAAACTTCTACCTTTTTTATTCCATTGATTAATTATTATTTCATTGTCTAAACTTGTATTTTATAAAAATAATAAATGTTCACTGATTTCAACTTTGTTGTTGCTTTTAATGAAACTTAGTTATTGTTATTTTCACATACACAATATTTTATTTTAGAAAAAAAATCACATTGCAATTATTCTTGAAAAGAAATCAATAAAAAAATCAAACTTATACCATTTACACTACTGCTCTATATTGTAATTATTTTTTCACATAAAAAAATTTTACTAGTTAATTCTGTTTTGTTAGTTATCAAAATTCTTATTTCTACTTTGCTTATCTTAATTACAGACATTCAGTGTTACTTTACTTTTATGCAACCTATAATTATTACACGTGTGCAAACATTGAGCACTGCTTGAAATATATTTTCTATACATTGCCACGAAAATCACTTGTCATTCACATTGTTTTTTCTTTTCCTTTCGAAACTTTCCTAGAGATTAGACAAAATTTGGTACTTATGTGATTGTGCAGGTCCGTTGTATATGCCCAACGTGTGTCATGTGAGTTTAACGGCTCTTTGTCCACCAGCACGTGCTCATGTGTCCAGTTTCGGAATGTCTGCATGTCAATGTGCGTTTCTGATCAACCCTTTTGTCTTTTTCACCAACCCATCTCTAATTTAACAAAAAGAAACGCATTTTAGGACTTGTTCAAAATTAATACAACATGTTACCCAATCTCACAACTTTAAAACAAAACAGAATTCCAAGAAAAAATTACTTTGAGGCTTTAAATTTAATAAATTTATTTATTAAGTTTTATTCTTTGCACACTCTATGTTACTATTACTTTATAGTTACATTACAATTCTGCTCACATAATTATTAAAAGTTTTGCTTTAAGGACGATGAATTGAAACCTGTTTACATAAATATGAGATACAAAAAAAAACTTGCAACATTAAATTGTGTTTGAAAAAAAAAATTCATGTTCTATGGCTCTCAATTTAGAACGCTACTGTATTATAAACTGTTAGGCAGCTATAATGTTTCACTTGGGGCAGGTTTCCTCGTTCACCCCTTTATAAAAAAATTTAATGGTTCCAATTCATTTTCCCAACATTTAATATGAATTTAAACACTTGTAAAAAAAATTATTTGTGCTTTATGAATCCTTTAAAGCATTTAACTCCTTATACTTCTTAAATTCTCATTATGTCATGTAAAACCCTGTAAGAAAACATTAGTTATTTACATTTTGTATAATCTATATATATAAAAACATCATTTTAATTTCGTCTACTTAAGTGGCTGCGTAAAATATGGTGCCAATGAAACCTTTTGGTCATTCGGGGATGACTGCGTCGACCCAACTGGTCCTAGGGTGATAATCGTTGTTTCACCTTTTGGCTTCTTTCCTGAACAACATCTCAACAATCCATTTTTCAAACATAGTAATTTCCTGTAGACATAGTATATTAGTACAAACAATACAACACTAGAAATTCCATACAATGACCAACTCACACCTTGTATTATTTTTTAATTATAATCTTTTTTTGCCTGTATGTGTAACAGTAATCTGTCCAACCTTATACCATTTGAATTAAATCTGTCTATCACCTCCAACTCTCCAAATGAGTCATTTGTTAAACGTGTATCTGATGTTAAAAGTAACTGTTCCCCTTCCTTAAGTATAGTGTTCATGTCTGGGATGTGCAATGTCTCTAATTCCCCTGTATAATAATAATTCCCATTTATTTGTGCCAAAAATTTAAAATTGTCCCCAATTATCTCACAATGTGCTTTGTTTTTGAGTATCCCTGTAGTCTGTAACTGTACTGTTGTTGAATTTATTAATTTATTATTATAGCATCTAAGTGTAATCTGTGTTGTTACGTCTGTGCTGTACAACCGTCATTGCCAATTCGCATGAATATTGGTGATTCTAATTTACTATAAATTTTCCTGACACATGAACTTGCTTCCAAACCTAGAAACAACTGTCCCATACAGCTCAATTTTATTTTACCCTTTATGCTAGATTCCAAATTACAAATGTCCATTGGACCCTTTTTACATTTATCAAATTCATTATCTGTCATTTCCACTAAATTTCTTCTTTCTGAATTTATCAATAAGTGGTTATACATCACTTCCCATTTTAACCAATTCCCTGTGATATTGTTATAAAGTGGGTAAGTCCAAATCCTGTAGTGTTCAAAAATTTCAGATGGTGTCTCCAAAGGTATTTCTATTATTATTTTCAGTATGTGTCCTTTTACATATGATTGTACCTTAGCAATGTCGTAAAAATAGTGTAAATTTGTTAAGTCTGCCTCAAAAGGTAAGTGTATATATATTGGTAAGCTGTGTTCAATTTCTTTAAGTATGTGTAAAAATGTGTCTGGTGGCAAAAGTTTAGAACTAATTTTCCCTGTGTGAATGTATTGTAAAGCCTGGCGAAACTCTATTATTTTTATTTTAGACTGTACTACTAAATGTTCTAACTGTCTGTATGTTATATTTAGTTTCAAATATGTAAGTAAAATAGACATGTAACCTTCAATTTGTGTAGTTAATTGACCTATGGTATTGAAAAATGTTACTTTATAACTTATCAAGGTGTTCATCACTTTCTTAATGTTATTTGAATTGGACACTATGTGTGTATTTATGTCTTTCATTACTGTTAATTGTTCATCAAAACTGTGATAAATATCTTCTGAAAAATCTGTCAATTTCCCCAATTTACTATCAATAGTATTTAAATCATCATTATCCATTGTCCCAAACATTACTTTCAACATTTTACCTCCTGTATCCATTAATCCCCTCTTACTTCTACTTATTGGAATTGTTGACACTATACCCTCTATTTCTGTTAAATATCCCTTTAAATTACTTTTTATTACTTCAAACTCTTCCCTGTACTGTGTAAATAAATTATTCTTTTCAATTGTATTATTATTAACAGTGACATTTATTAATTACAGTTTTATGAGCTAATTTATTCAAAAATAGTTCTCCAATCATTACTGCTTCATTCAATTGATTACTTTCATATATTAATTTTGAAATGTTGTACTCCATTACTACAGTCCACCTAGACCGTGTTACTAAAACATCTGCTAATCTTTCAAACAACACACCCTGCATTGTTTGACAATTTACTACAGCCTGTAGCATAAACAGAAATATAAACAGCTGCATCTTATCAATAATTAGAGATAGTATTATAGACAAAGAATATTTTTAGGATGGTATCTAATCACAATACTGACTTACCCCCCCCACGCTGCTGATTCTAAGAGTTGAAACTATCAAGTTACTTGTACAGTAATTTATTGAAACTCATTTCCTCTATCAAGTTATACTTTAAGAGTGCTTAAATTGCAAATTTAATGCAAGTTTACAGAACACATGTAATTCTGTTGTCACCTACAATGACACAAAAATGACTTCATTTTGCATCAGCATTAAGTCACCCTTTGTGAGCTTTGTAATACCTATTCATGATAAAAATATTCTTGTCTCACATTAAATAATATTCCAACTAAACTGACTAATTTTCCTGAGTCAATAATTGAATCATTTTACTTCGATTTTTGAATCTAATCATTATTCTGAAATATATATTTCCTTTCAACTTGCCATGTCATTTTTAATTCACATGAAATATTAACAAATTATTAAAAATATCCCTTGCCTTACACCTATTTATAAGCCTAGCCTATTATTATACACATAATTATACAAAAATCTTACAATCTTCATGTTCAATATTGTTCAAAGTACCGTAGTGCAATATTATACACTATAATCAAAATATTAATATATTATATTTTTCTCACTGGTCACTTAAACACTTGAGTCCTTTTTATTATTACTTGTCATATTGATTTCAATTATAATCTTCATATTATCATTTTTAAACATTTTTTATTTAAAAACTTTTCTCGTCCTTTAGCATTATTTAACATGATTTTGCTAAATTAACAACAATGTAGCAACTTCCATACTTCTTACCCAGTAAAGTACTAATCACATATTACAATATATCCAACATTATCCATTTTCATTATCTCACATTACCGTTAACTGGTGAGCATTTTCAAATATTAGCATTTATTTGAAGAACGGTTTCATCCGTTCTGTTTAACAATCGACATAATAAACTATATCCTAAAATTTAACTTAATAACTTCAATTATTTATTTTTCTTTTGCTGTAAATATAAACATCATTTTCCAATCACTTTATTTATTTCCCTCTTCTAACTTTACCAATGAAACTTTTTTTTTCTCTGCAATTGTCCTCATTAACATTCAAAACAATTATCAACATCTATTACTTATTAAATGCTATTTTATGTCATTCTGAATGGTTCATTAGACACCATTTATAAAATACCTCTCGTTATTTACCCCTTTTTCTGTATTATGTAAACTCTTGCATTTTTCCTTTATCATGACCTTTAATTACATTATAGCAAATTAAACAACATTCATATTTCCTACATTAATACAAATTATTAAACATTTCTCAATCACGCACGCATTTATACAATTTAAAATTCAAATACTTTAGTTATATACAAAAATTGGTCTAATTTAGATTTATTTAACATTATCATCTGGATTATACATAAATTCAAAAGTTCATTGTCTTGAAGTGTTAAAATTAGGTGGGACAGAAAGTAGAAATTGGCGTAAGGTGCCGGAATGGTATAGAAAGGTGACGTCACCCTTTTATTAAAGACAATGTTCAAATCAGTGTATGTTCCTTCTAACAACTTAAATAACAGACACTCTCTTAATCCTAATTCAAACAGACTTATCACTAAACATTTATTTTATATATGTCAACTAATATTGATCATAATAATACTTCACAGTTACAAACATTTCATTGTAATATTAGATTAACATATTAGTTAGCATTTTTGGTTGATGTTGTCCATCAACATACAACATCTTAGACTATGGAGGTTTATGACACCAACAAACATAAAATCACCAGTTCTCATTGCTTTACGCACCACTCGGTATACCTCATTGGTATATGAAAACTGGCTACTTGGCTTTTTTTGATAGGTATGCCTTTACCCTAAGTCACCAATCGCAATTTGGCCATTGCTAACTCTATGATCCGCAAGTTTGATGTACCAAATTACGATGGCTACACACTTCCAAACATCGTTATGTTTGACTAATTGTACCTTAGTACAAACTCATAACTCGTATTCACGTAATCTCTTGTATTTGATTATCCTCACTCATCAATACTCCAGAATTCAGTTTGTGCGTTTTTGTTGAAAAACGCCACGGTTTGAGATTGACTTCCTGAGTAGAATAATAAAATCTTCACCCCTATAACCTCAGCTACAGGTATTCCCGTTCTATCTAATTATATCTTATTATCTCTTATATCATTGGTCTTGCAATGAAATCTTCCTATCTTCCATACATCCGTACTAAATAACATAGAGTCGTATTCCCTCAAATCTCTAATTCGTTATTTGGTCCTTTGTTTATTACACTGGCCATGTCATTTTTTCCCATTATTACCTAATATATTATTTTTACAATTATTAATATCATTGAATTATTATTATTATTTTCGTTATTAATTACAGAGAATATTCATCCCTTCTGCTTGACTATTAAATTTATTAACCCGTTCAACGTTGCAACTCAGGTTGAAACTTTCTTTATTCGCATTCTAAATCCGCTGAATAATTTTTTCTAAATTCAATCATTACAACAAGATTTATATTTTATATCATTAAAATATTATATCATAATTTTTATACTTTATCCAATCATTTTATTATTGCCATGATCAATTTACGTTGGTATTATTATCCCTATTCAAACCTTTTTTTTTTTCATTATATACGTACAAGTTAAATTCATCCTGAACTGTTTATATTAAACAAAAATTCTAGTTACATCTACGACTCCTCCAAATAGACTATTCTAGCCCCTATATGTTATCTGCCCTTCTGGTCAAACTAATAAACACTTAAATCGCACCAAAAATTTATGTCTCTACCTGATGATGCCAGTTTATGTTCGAAACTACTCAGTTCGCCTCGAACCCAGCGTCACCATTCGAGCTACACAAACTCTGGTACTATTCTGTTTAATCGATGTAATATTTTGTAGCTGCAGATGTAACCAACGTTGAATATTTTTATCGATAAATATAATTACGTATTATTTAAAAAAAAATTTTATTTTGTTAAAAATTAATAAATATTATAATTTTTAATAATGCGTTACTACTAAATGCATCCATTAGTCTATTATTAATTTTTATTTACTCATTAATCAAGGTGTAATTTCAAAAGTTTTGTAATTATCTTGTCTCCCATGTTAAATAAATCGAATCAAAACCGTGCAAGTTACTTGGCTAGGCACCCGGAATATGCGACGTCAGCTAAACTCTATGCTGGCCGAGTATGTAGGCCTACAACGTTGCCAACTCGTGACAGGTTCTGCGTATTTCATGAGATAATAAATCGCCTGCCTGTTTCTCGAATAGAATTCTACTAGCTTTTATTTTACGAATGTATTAAAAATTTTCCATAATTATTAATGATATTATTTCTTCCTGGATTTCCCCTTTATTTATTATTATTATTTTTTTTTTTTTATTAAGTAAATAGAAACTTATGAATCAATGGAATACATACTTGGTTGCACTTTTATACAGGGCCCAATGTTTGTCCGTAATTCAGATCCCGTATAAACTTACTTAAATATTTGACTCTAGCGTAGCACCATTCGTTACATTATTCGTATCGTTTCTTGAATATTTCCAAATTTACGTTAGATCGTAATCTTTCAGTCGAGACGGTTTCTTTTGAATCCTTATAGGTCTGCGGTCTTTGTCATTTGAGATGAAACCCTTGCTTGTACTTGGCAAATTTTGAGTTATTATTGTATCCGAAATCGGAGAGTGATTTATAGCAGCTGCTCCTGTATCATCTTGCGTTTTATCTAATATTAACGTATTATCTGCTACAGGGCCGTTATTTATCGTAAACGAGGGCCTATTTTTCCGTGATTTTTTCAGTTTCGGTTGCAACTTCCCTTTAATTACTTCTAAACATGGTTTTACTCTATTAACATGAACCATAACTTCTCTATTCCTAATTTTCAACATAATATTAAATTTAGACATTATTTTTAAAATGACATAAGGTCCCCTCCATAGCTTTGTTAATTTTTTTACTCTGTGCCGCTTTAATACTGGAATATACAAATAGACATATTGTCCAACTGTATAATTATTCTGTCTTGTATTTTTATTGTAATTTTTCCTTTGTTTCCCGAATTGGCCTGTTTGGTAAATTTTCATTTTTGTGTACGCCTCATGTAATTGTGACCTTATATTTTCTATGTAATTATCATAAATTAATGTACCGTCCGTAATTTTTAAAGTTGATTCCAAAGGCGTTGCCATTTTTCTCCCAAAAAGTAATTCAAATGGACTGTAACCCGTGGTTTCATGAATTTGGCTGTTATAGGCCATGGTTACAAATGGAAGAATGTCAGTCCAGTTTGATTGATTATTATCTACGTAATGACATAGCATCTTGCAAATTGTGTGATGCGTTCTTTCAACCCTCCCATTGGCTTGGGCATGGTACGCCGTTGTCAAAATTCTTTTAATACCCAATAATTTACACAAATTTGACATTAATTCTGAAGTAAAATTTGAGCCCCTGTCCGATATAAGAATTTCTGGTATTCCATATAAACAAATTACGTGATGCAATAATCCTACTGCGTTACTTTTCTGCCGTGGCATCTTCAATGGGGATGAATGTTGCGTGTCTTGTAAAATGGTCTATGACTGACAAAATATATTTTTTTCGATCTTTTGATACGGGGAAAGGTCCTATTAAATCTAAACCTACAACCTTATACGGGAGATCCGGTTCCGTGAAAATATCCCCTAATGGAGCCTTTGATTTTCCGTAATCTACCCTCTGTGCACAGGATTTACAACTTCTGACATAATTTTTGACATCTTGCTCCATTTTAGGCCAATAAAATTTCTGTCTTACTCTATCTAAAGTCTTCTTAACTGCCGCGTGACCTGCCGTAATTATATCGTGATGCAAGCTAATTATTTTATTCCTCAATTTTTGGGGTATTAGAATTAATTTCTCATTTCCTGATTTAAAGTAAATTATTTTCTCTGGGCTTGTTTTATAATTTTTGTGGGTTTTTAAATTTTGACATTCGTCATCAACATACTGTGCATTTCTAATTTCTTCTAAATCGATTAATGGTAAGGGTTCTCTTATTTTTATTAATTTAATTTGTTTTTCCGCTACGTTTCTACTGAGAGCGTCCGCATTAGAATGTAACTTCCCTGGTCTGTGAACGATGGTGTAGTCGAATTCTGATAATTTTAAACTCCACCTTAAAATTCTACTTGTCGGGTCCTTAAGTGACGTCAAATAACATAAAGCCTTATGATCCGTTATGATTTTGAAATGTCTGCCTAACAAATATGGTCTGAATAATTTACAACCCCAAACCACTCCGCTCATTTCAAGGGTGCTTGCGTCATAGTTTTTCTCTGCTTTGTGCAAAACTCTACTGGCAAAAGCTACAGGGTGATTTTTCCCGTCTATTTCCTGTGACAATACACAACCTAATCCTTCTTTGGAGGCGTCCGTGGCGAGAATAAATTCCTTTGTAAAGTCCGGATATTTTAAAATCGGAGCTTCTATTAATTTGTCTCTTAAAAATTCAAAAGCAGTTTGGCATTCCGCTGTCCATTTAAATTTGACGTTATCTTTAGTCAGATCAAATAATGGTCGCGCAATTTTTGAAAAGTCTTGTATATGGCTTCTATAAAACCCTGTTAAACCCAAAAAATGTCTAACCTGCCTTACAGTCCCTGGTATCGGAAAATGTTTTACGGCTTCTATCTTTTTCATGTCTGGACGAATACCGTTTTCGTTCAATAAGAATCCTAGGTAATTTACTTCCGTTACTCCAAATTTACATTTTTCCAAATTAACTGTTAAGTGTGAGTTTTTGAATCGCATAAAAATTTTGTCTAATGAATTTATATGTTCTGTCATTGTTTTGTTAAAACATATCACATCATCTAGGTATACCAAACATATTTCATCCCTTAATCCTAGTAGTACATTGTTTATAACTCGTTGAAAAGCTGATGGTCCCACTTTTAACCCCATTGGCTATCTTTTATATTGATAATGACCCCATGGTGATGAAAAAGCTGTTTTTGGTTGACTATCTTCTGTTAACTTTATTTGAAAAAATCCTGATTGCATGTCTATAACCGAAAAATATTTAGCACCCCCTAGTAGGTCCAATGTTTCGCTTATATTTGGCAATGGATGAACGTCTGGTGTAATCACTTCGTTCAGTTTCCTATAGTCTACACAAAAACGAAATTTAACTTCCCCGTTAATTGATTTTTTCTTTACCAAAACCAAAGGACTGTTCCATGGCGAATAACTGTGTTCAATTACGCCTTTCTTCAATTGGTCATCTATCAACTCCCTTACAATGTGCCTATGCGCATGTGGTATTCTATGGGGAGGTACGTATATTGGGTTAGCGTTCCCTGTGTCTATATTATATTCTACATTTTTAATTGCCTTCAAATTTCCCTGTTCATCGTGAAAAACATCTTTATATTTTAATAACATTTTCATTAATTCCCTTCTTTCCGGAGCCGGTACGTGATTAATTTTCTTAGCAATTTCTGATTCGATTAACGACCCTTGATTACTCCTCTCGCCCTTATCATCCACGAACATATTTACTCTTAATGGGTCATCCATAGTTAAAATATTGGTTTCTAACTTTGCAATTAGCGTTCCCTTCCTTAATTCAATCTCATTATTAGATAGATTTACAATTTTTGAAATACAAGTTTTATTGATTCCTAAACATACAACAGCTCTGGCGCACAAAATATTAAATGGCGGATTTTCTATCGGTTCAATTATAGCCTCTTTATTTATTAATTCCATGACATTTTTAGGGTTATTATAATTTTTGTTTTTCGACCCTCTAATTGTAAATTTAATTAAAATTTCGCTTTGGGGCGGCACTAACGTGTCAACTTTGCAAAACAAATTATATTCCCGTTTTTGTTCTTTTGAACTTACTAAATTTGTATGCTGATCCTTAATGAATGCTAAATGTTCTCTCTGTCCTTTTAAAATTTCCTCTTTTGAAGGTTTAGTACCCTTTTTTAGCAATTTTAAATTTACTGTATTTTTATGTCTTGATTTTAATTGAAATTTCCTAGAAATATTTGGTAATTTAGGTGGCTTATCATTTAGAACTGCATTAACTTTGTTATTTTCCTCTTTTTGTAACTTATTTAAACTAGTAGCTATTTTCCTAAATCCCATCATTGTTATTTTTACTTTATTTATTGATACTATATTGTCACATAAATCTATTATAATTTTATTCGTTCTCAATACATCATTACCTAGTATTGCTGCATATTCATGAGGTATTTTGCAAACCTGGAATTTAACTTTTAGAAATTTAGATGCGGTATAAAATACTTCGGTCATTTGTGTCCCCAATACTTCCAAAATGTTTCCTGTCACCCCTGCTATTGCGATATCCTCTTGCGCTTGTATGTCCGTAGCTACGTCCAAATTTAATAAACTTATTTCTGCACCAGTATCTATTAAAACTCTACCCCATTTATCGTTTATTTTGGCCATGATTGACACATCATTGTTTTTATAAATTCCTTCCGTCCTATTAATTGGTACAAATTTGTGTGCCGAGAATTTATCATAATTTATTGTTGGTTGGAGTGAGTTACGGCACTTTGGCTCACTCCAGTCGAGTTTAAAGTATTATTACTACCAGGGCCGTTCCTGCCCTCTTGCTGGAATTGTGGCCTAAATCCCTGAAACCCTCTGTTTGACATTTGCTGATATCCTCCCCTAGCGAAGTAATGTCCTCGGTTCCTATTATTAAAACTTTGGGGCCTATACTGATTTCTATATTGTAATTGATTTTGGTATTGTGACCCCCTAAACTGTCCATCTCCTCTAAATGCATTACCCCTATTGCTTGTGTATCCTTGCGGATTCCTATTGGGCGCGAATTGGTACTGTGTTGGTGGTGCTGCTAGACGCGGCGCTTGTCTCGCCCCAAAACCTCTGGTTGTGTTGAAGCCCCTATAGTTCTGCATCGCATTCCTACATTCCCTGTTTGTGTGACCCTGTTTATTGCAATTATTACAGAATTTCTGATGATCCCCATTATTCACCGGCTGTCCATTCCCTAAACCTATCGATTTCACCTCTACCCCTTTGTCATTTGCGAATTTTTTTAGTTCGTCCATGTCTATTGCTATTTCGACCGCTTCCTCGAACGACGTAGGGTTTTTCTCTTTCGTGAGATTTGCTATATCGCCTCGTAGCCCCTGTAAAAATACCGTCATGCCCCTTAGATCGGCCTGTTTTTCCGCATATTTGCTAATTCTCTCGTTATTTTTTCGTTTTTCAGACATTAATTTGTTATTTAGATTCTTGACCCTATCTCCAAAATCGGTTACTGTCTCGTATTTTCTTTGTGATAACACATGCAATTGGTCCCTATAATACAAATCTGGTGTCGTTGAGAATTTATCCGCTAATGCTTTGGACAACTCTTGAAAAGTCGTCGCATTTTTACATGCTTCATCATTTCGAACGAACTCCCTTGCCGTCCCTGACAGTTTAAAATTTAAAATTTTCACTCTTCTTTTGACGTCCCAGCTACTAATTTCGGCTGCATTCTCTAACGTTTGTAAAAAATCAATTATCGATTCCCCCGGTTTATCCCCGCTAAAAGTTGGCAGACCTGACACTAACTCCAAATGTACATCGGATAAGTGAAACGTTTCGTTTGCTCCGCGCGACAATTCCATGTCGTTTCCCTCTACCGCTGCTAACCTTTCTTGCAAAGTCTGGTTTAAACTTATCTGCTGCCTAAGTTTGTTATCTATTATAGCAATAGCATCCGGAATTGTATATTCCTGTTCATCGATTCGAATATTGTCTGCCATTATTAATTTAAA
>JAGFPH010019702.1:0-12179 GCA_018207615.1 Philaenus spumarius
TCCTGGTGAAGAGAGAGAGTTAATATTAAATGGACTGGAAGCAAATGGACCAATAGCGTAAGTTAAGGAAATATTGTATACATTATGTCTGTGTAATTGTTTAAGCCCATTATGATGTGGGCTGAATATATTAATAAATAGGCGTATTAATATATCAGCCCTATACACTATAATTTTACTTTGTTTGTATTTTATAATTTAATAAACGAATTTACTATTTCCACACCTTTTTGTGTTTACTGATCACTAAACTAGATATAAGCTAGGCTTATATAGACACAAATAATAACTAGGCTTTTATTTTTACAATAAGATGATTTCCTTTATTTCAGGTATTTATAGAGCACAAAATATACAACCTTATTATTATTATATAGGGGGTTTATGTGATCCACCACCGGGACCCACTGCACCTAAACCATGAGGTCCTCTGTGCCCCATGTCCAGGCAGTAGTTCACATCAAACCCGCCCTTTTTGCGAACCGAAGAAGTCCGTGGGGGCCTTCCTCTCGTATGTGACTGGTGTCAGGATATCCTAGTCCCAGATATTTCTGCCTCATTGATGCGAGGGCATCACATTCGCATAGAACGTGGAAAGAAGTTTCCTCCTTCTCTCCACACCTTCGACATAATGGGTTGTTCTCCAGCCCCATTAGGTGGAGGTGCCTCCTCAGAGAGTTGTGTCCCGTCAGTAGACCGACCAACAACCTCACTTCCGGCCTGCCAAGACCCAGCAGTGTTCTGCTTAGGCGTCCATCCAGGCCTTCAATGAAGTCGTGTGCCTGTCTCTGACCTCTTACCGTCTCTCTCCATCTACGCAAGTGTCCTGATTGAACATTTTTTCTTACACTTTCTTTCCCAAAGCCTCTTGATATTGCTATCATTGGTTCTGGGCCCATCGGAGGAGTTCCTGCTCCTCTCTTAGCCAGTTTATCTGCTATTTCATTCCCTTCCACTCCTTCATGTCCAGGGACCCAAACAAGTCTTACTTGCCTACTGCTTGACAACTTATCCAGCAGTAATTGGCATTCCCAGACCAGTTTTGATGTTGTTTTTGTAGCTATAATGGCCTTTATAGCCGCCTGACTATCAGAACATATCGCAACATCTGTGCTCATGCTTCCTGATTCCAGTATTCATTTTACGCATGCAAATATTGCGTATACCTCCGTTTGGAAGACCGTAGAGTATATTCCCAGCGACATAGAGTATCTTCCCTGGGTGTACGGTCCTTTATGCATGTACATTCCGGTTCCCGTACCTTTGTCTGTTTTAGACCCGTCCGTGAACCAGATTTGTCCATTTCCAAGATCTACTTGCTTCCGTAGCCACTCTTCCCGAGCCGGAAAAATAGCCTCCAATTTGCTATTGAAATTATACTTAGGAGTCATGTAGTCCGTACCGGCTTGCAGCATCGGATCCCACTCCAGTATCTTGTTCAGACACTCACCGTGTCCATTTCTTGCAAGAGATGTTGACCAACTCCCTCCTGTGTTCAATCTCATTGCGGCCTTACTAGCCTCCCCCTGTACCATGAGGTCCAGAGGTGGGAGGTCCAACAGGATTTCCATGGCCGCTGTGGGGGTCGTTCTCATGGCCCCCGTGATTCCAAGGCAGGCCATCCGCTGTACTTTATTAAGTTCTCATTTTGCCCATTCCTTCCTGGTAGCAGGCCACCAGACTAAAGAGGCAAAAGTTAGAGACGGTCTTATTATAGTAACATAGAGCCAGTTCATCATCTGGGGCCGAAGACCCCATGAACTTCCAATCGCTCTTCTGCATGCCCAGAAAGCGTTGCACGCTTTTGCTGCCTTTCTTCTTATGTGTTCACTCCAGATCAGCTTCGTGTCTAGGGTGACACCTAAGTATTTAGTTGTTTCGGAGCATGTAAGTCTTTGTCCCAGTAGACTGGGCATGTACAGACCATCCGTCCGACGTTTCCTAGTAAAGAGAATGAGATCTGTTTTCCCTGGGTTTACAGCTAGACCCATTCTCTCACACCAGCGTTCCAACCATTTGAGTGAGCTTTGGACGATGTCAGATACAGTCCCTGGGAATTTGCCTATTCCCAGAATGCATATGTCGTCCGCATAACCTTGGGTATAAACTCCTCTCTCATTTAGTCCCACAAGCAGATCATCCACTAAAATAGACCATAAGAGAGGTGAAAGAACTCCCCCTTGGGGGCATCCACGCGCAACCTCAATTCTAATTTCACTACTGTTTAATTGTGAGATCGCCATTCTATTTTCGAGATAAACTTTTATCCAACGGGTGATAGTGTGTTCTACCCCCCGCTTGATTAATGCGTCGGTCATGGATTTGAAGGAGGCTGTTCTCTCAACCCATATTTCTCCTGATCTGCCATCTTTTTAAATTAATTTAAAATGTATATAGAAAAATATCAATTATTTCAATAATATATTAATATTGCCTAATAATATATTAGTTAATTATCACCTGAAATGTTGCTTATATTCCTTCTAATTATTGATTGCACACTTAATGAAAGCCAGCACGTTGGTCGCCAAATTTATAATTTTACTTTGTTTGTATTTTATAATTTAATAAACGAATTTACTATTTTCACACCTTTTTGTGTTTACTGATCACTAAACTAGATATAAGCTAGGCTTATATAGACACAAATAATAACGAGGCTTTTATTTTTACAATAAGATGATTTCCTTTATTTCAGGTATTTATAGAGCACAAAATATACAACCTTAGATGTTGTATTATTACAAAATAAACAAAATATATACAAATTATTAACTAAGACTAATTTCTCGGGTTAAAAGATCCTGGCCTATTAACTGTGCAATCGGAAAATACAAAATGCTTAAAATTATACAAGGTTACAAATCTAAAACTAGGAATATTACAAAAGGTTTTTATAGTTCAAGTTCTCAAAATAGATTGGTCAATTTATGTACTAATTATTGTTTCATTTAATTTGGTTGAATTTAGACTTTGAAGTCACTGTCTAAGTTCAGAATTATAAGATTTGGTCGGATATTACCTTATGGCAAAGTTCACTTCTGTAGTTAGTTTTTTTTTAAAAAGGCTCATTAAATGTTTCTCATATATTTGATGCTTTCTTCCTGAGTAATATTATTTAAGCTTTCTTCTATGTTAATCAAGTTTAGTTTCTTAAAGGACTTTCACTATCAATTATTATTAACTGTAATATTAACTAAAATACGTCTGGACTGTATCAGACTAGGATAGCTTCTAATGCATAATTTTTTTTTTAACCATCCCGCTTCTCCATTTTACCAATGCCCCTGCAAGTCTGAATAACAATTGCTTGTAGTAGATTGTCTGTAAAGTGGTTGTGGTCCTTTCACATATAATATATTATTTCAAAGTTTTCCTTTATATTATGTTATATTTGTCGGAAATATTGATACTTCGTCTTCATAAAAATATTTAATGTTTAATTGTCTTTAAATTGTCCAAAATATGTAATTATCTGTTTTTTCAAAAAAATATATCACTTTTAGAACGTATACTTATGAACAGCTGTCTTACCAATATGTACAAATTCATGTTTCAGACATGCGCAGTATTCTAAATTCCAATCTTTGTCATATAACCTATTTTATACGTTTCAATATCTATTCACACTTTATAACACTGATTTTAATAAATTGTACATTGTTTCTTAATTTTAACATCTATTATAACTTACTTTACATGATTAAATTTATTTGCTAATAGTATTCTGAGATATAAGTATTTCGAATATATTGGTTATATTCGAAATATATGCTTCATTTAATTTCCAATGTTTGGTTAGGTTTGTATTGTATTAAGGTAAGTTAAAGTGTTATATTAATATTAAAAGTGTTTATCGTTATTTCCTTATTAAATTAAAAGTTCTGAAATGAATTTACTTGTTTCAAAATAATTTAATGTAGATCGAGTTTTTTTTTAGGTTAAATAGGCTATCTATCTATTTACTTGTTTTTATATCAGGATCCTTATACTTTCTTAGTTTATTTTACAATACATTTGGGACAAAATGTTACAACTGTCCCCCAAATTTAAAATTTTTTTTATAAAATTGTAAAAAAATTTTAAAACAAATTGTAAATTTCTTATTAGTAAAATTTTTTTTTTTTTAACTATTAACATATACTATATAACAATACATACATGAAAATCTTTTCAACTATAACATTTCTCTCTTGTCTTAATATTTACAATAACTAACATGTATCCAACTTTAACTTTTATACATACAAAAACTTTAACAAAATAACTGGTAAACAAACAAAAAACTAGGAATCTAAGCAACATATTTTTGCTACATCATTCCTACAGCAATCTCCCTTTACTCAAAATTATATATTTACATTTTATTTTTCCTTTAATGTCTCGTCCTGTCACTTATCACTTCATCTCTTTCATAATACCTTTTTAAACTCGTAATATGAAACATTCCTTTAACTTTGTTCGGCCTATTTATATGTTCCAAGATATATGTTGTTTTTCCAATTTTCTCTCTGATGTTATATGGCCCTGTATAAATGGTAAAGAGTTTTGACATTTCACCTTTCATGTGGTGTGAATATCCACTTTCCTTTAATAACACTTTCTCCCCTTCCTTGAATTCTATAATTTTATGTGAGTCATTATATCTTTTATTTCGAATACTACCTCTTTTTCTCATTCTCTGTCTTGCTAATTCAATTTTGACTTCTAAATTTGTAGGGTTTTCTTCCAAAAATTCTATTTTCAAAATATCATGCCAAAACCTTGGTGACTTCTTATCTAACTGAAGTTCATTTGGGGTATATCCAGTTGATTCATGCGGAATCTCATTTAAAAATTCAATAATAAGTGGCATAAATTTTGTCCAATTTCTATGGTTATTGTGGCAATATGGCCGAAGACATCTACCTATTTCTTTATGTACTCTTTCTACCATATTGCTGTTAGGTCTCCGTACTGGTGAATATATAGGTTGAATATTTTGATCTTCCAAATATCTAACCCATCTCTGATTAGTGAATTGCGTTCCATGGTCTGATTGTACTCTTTTCATGATTCCAAATTTTGCTATATATTCATTCATACATTTGATTGCACTAAGTGTTGTTGCTTTCTTAATTGGGTAAGCTTGTACAAATTTTGAAAATGTATCCATTACTACAAATAAATATTTCATACCTCTGCTTCCAGTCGGTAATGGTCCATAAAAATCTATCGATAATTGGTCTTTAGGCTTCTCAGTAATTATGCTTTTCATTTCTCCGAAACTGGTTTGATTGGTTGTCTTGCAATTTTGACATATTACACAGGTTCTTATTACACTTTTTACATTTTGGATCATTCTTCTAAATGTGAATTTTTCTTGTAATATTTTAACACATTTTGCAATACCACAATGCATATAAAATTCGTGACATGCTATTACCAAGTTTGATATTAAATTTTGTGGGATCACAATTTTCCAAATCTGTTTGCATTTCCGAATTAAAATTTCTTCTTCCAATTTGTAAATATTTGTATAATTTTGAATATTATCAATTATAAATTTTGTATCTTCACTCTCCTGTTGCCAAACTTGTAAATCATTTAAATTTTGCATGAATTCCTGATCAACTACTCGCTTCAAATATGAAATTACAATTTGAGGATTTTCGTTTTCTGTTGTTTTATCACATGGGTTCCTGCTCAGGGTGTCGCTTACTACATTTTCACTCCCTCTGCAATGCTCAATCTCAAAATCATTCTCTTGTATAAGAAGAATCCACCTAGATAGTCTGGAATTTAGTAATCTGCACTTTTTTATAAAAGTCAGAGCTTGATGATCCGTTACAATTTTAATTCTTCTTCCAAAGATTAAAGGTCTTGCCTTTTGTAAGCAAAATATAATAGCCAACATTTCCTTTTCAGTTGTGAAATAATTTATTTCAGCTCCCTTTAATGTTCTACTCATAAACATTATAGCAGCCTTTTCCCCATTTTCTTTTATTTGGTAAAGGTGTCCCCCTATTGCGTAATTGCTACTATCAGTTTGCAATATAAACGTTTTATTTTCATCAGGATACTCTAACATTACTGTATTTAGAAATGTTTCCTTTAACTCATTAAAAGCTTCTTCTTCCTTTTTTGTCCATTTAAATTTGGTCTTTTTTGATGTTAGATGTAATAATGGTTTAACTTTGTCAGAATACTTCTCAATGAATTTATTATAATAATTTGCGAGGCCTATGAATCCCTTTACATCTTTGTGATTTTTTGGTGTTGGAAAATTTTGAATAGCTTGTATTTTGTCATCATTTGCAATTAGTCCTTTTGTGGTTAATTTAAATCCTAAAAATGGGATCTCCTTACGGCAAAACATAGATTTTTCTAATTTTATGGTCATGTTAGCGTTTTTAAATTTTAAAAATATAGTCTCCAGATGTGTTAAATGTTGTTCAAAGCTATTTGACATACATACCAGGTCATCGACATAAACCATGGTAAATTCTTCCGTCTCGTCATTCATCACATTTTGTAGTCCTCTAACTAAAGCTGCTAGTGACGTGGATAAACCATATGGTGTTACTTTAAAATGATAAGTTCTTCCTCTGTATTGGAAAGCTGTGTATTGCCTTGATTCTTCTTCTAATGGTATTTGCCAAAAACTGTTTGTTAAATCTATTGTACTTAACCATTCGGTGACTCTTGCCTTATTTAAAATTTCATTTACTCCCCTATTACATTGATAGTCTGGTATAATTAAATCATTTATTTCTCTTGCATCTAAGCATAGCCTTACTTCATTATTTTTTTTAATAACCACTACAATAGGATTTACATATGGACTAATGCTTTCTTCTATTATTCCTTGTTTTAACATACTCTGAATCTCCTTATGAACTGCATCTTGGTATTTTATTGGGATTGGATAACTCTTTTGGAAAAATGGTTTATTATTATTAATTTTGATCTTATGTGAGTAACAATTGCATTTGCCGGGTATTTAAAAAATATGGTCTTATATTTAATTAAAAGGTTTGTTAGTTGTCTCTTCTGCATATCATTTAATAAGTCTATCTTATTTATTTCTGTCATAATCTGTTCTTCTGATAAACCTTCATTTTTGACTAAATTACTATCATTGTATTGCGTATCATATTTACTTTCACCTTCTCTACTTTTCCATTCATCATATCTGTTTGTTTGTATCACTTCACAATCTTCATTTCTTATTAATTCACATCTAATTCCATCACTTTCCGCATCATCCATTCTCATTATCTCATTAATATTATTATACTCCATCATTATACTATTCATTCTGAAATCAAGCTTCATTTTCAACTCCTGTATGCTGTCCATTCCAATTATAATTTCCCTTAATAATTCTGGTATTACCAAACATTGCATATGATATATTATTCGATTTAATTCTACCTCCAACATCACTATTTTTTGAATTCGCCGACTCTTCTTTCCTGTAGCAGTTACAATATTAATTCCCGTAACCGGTAATTCTTCAATCCTCCCAAATTTATTTTGATTTTGTGTAAACCATTCTTGTTGAATACACGAGGCATTACTTCCTGTGTCAATCAGACCTCTAATTTCCATGACCCCTATCTTCAATTTTATTTCAGGATTATTTTTATTATAACCATTTTCAAATTTATTTTCTCCCTCTTCTTTGTCACATCCTGTTAAAAAAAAATTTCTGTCACATAACACTGTAGTAATTACTATTTCTTCTTTTGCATTAGGCCTATTAATTTTCATTGTTAACTCTTCTTTTTCTTTTAATCTTTGCACTGAAATATCTGTTTCCGATTCTTTTATGTGTTTTCATTTCACTTTATCTAGGCCTATAGTTGATGTTTCAGTGCCTAGTGGTTTAAAGCCGGAGTTACAGTACATAAAACCTCCTCCTGTTTCTTTTCTGGTTCTGCACGTATCAGATTTACTTCTCTATTATTTCTATTTTCTCCGTTTCTATTGAATTCCCTTGTTCTATTTGGTACATCTCTCTGAAATTGCACCATATTCCTCGGTGGGCTATTTATTTTATATCTTCTATCTTCAAAACCTTGCCCGTATCTTTCCTTATTAAATTCGTTTTGATTTTGCCTATATTGAAATACGTTTCCTGCGTATGGTGGTCTATAAGTAAAATTTCGATTATTTTGTTGTTCAAATCTATTTAAATTTCTATCTCGGTTTTGTGTATATTGTCCAAATTTGTTTTCAGTAAACTGCGGTCTAATTTTATTTTCTGTTTCTGTTTGCCTATATTTTTTTCTTGAATCTTCATTATTTCTAATCATTTCATTTTTCTCCTCTATATCTTCTTTATTTAAAAATTTCTCCATATCACGGATCGTACTTATGTTCTGAACTTTTCGTGCATCCTTAACATTTTCATCAAAATGTTGTGCTAATCTCCTAACAATTTCATCCTCAGTTGGTGTCGGTGTCAAGTTCCTCATCTGTATTACCTTTTCTATAAAGTATTCTGCTCTATTTAACGCTCCACCTAGTCTAAATTTTTCTACCTCAATTCTGTTCCGGATACCATTCTGTACTTCATCATTCCAATATTTTTCTATCATTCTCTCTCTAAATGTATCAATATCATCTATTTCATCTCTTACAATTTGCCACCATCTTGCCGCATTGCATTCCATTGACAAATCAATTATTTCTCTTATAGTCAACATCTCTTTACCTTCCCTACTTTACCGTTTAAAACCCTACTAAAACATCTACTTTACCCTTTCCTGAATTTTAGCTATGTATCTTTCTATCTTCTTCAAATACTCCACTGGATTGCATGACTTCCCGTCAAATTTAGGTACATTCATATCGTTATTGTTCTCACAGCTTACATACAGCACCTGTGGATTACCACCTACACTCTTATTCTTTCTTATTTTTTCTTCAGTTTCGTTCAACCTAGTCTTAACCTGTTCCAAATTATTTTTCATTTCTATGAATTTATTATCAATTGCCTTGTCTAAAGGTACGTTTACACTGGGATACTTGTATGAGAACATGTGTGAGATACTTGTGTATGATACAAGTTGAAAGTTTGAGCACACAAATCCCAATACATGTTGAATGACACTTGAGCATTTACACTTGTAAACAAGTTTATTATACAAAAGGGGAGTTATTGGTGAATCTTTATTATTCCTGATAGTTTTATTTATTTACTTAAAATTATGGATAGTGATGAAGAGGAGTTTTTATATTTGTCTACTTGTACTCTGCTGTTAATACAATTGAAAAAAAGAAAACGTCGGTGGTGGCAGCGTGAGTTTTTAAAGAAAAGAAAAACACATGGTGCTTACAGCATGTTAATGAATGAACTCACGTTAGAAGATGGTTCAGGATTTAAGAATTACTGCCGCCTATCCACAACAGAATTTGAGGACCTTTTACAGAAAGTTGCACCTTTAATTACTAAAAGAGACACTCGATTAAGAGAAGCTATACCTGCACCTGATAAACTTGCAGTTACATTACGGTTTTTGGCTACTGGTGACTCCTTTAGTACATTGATGTATTTGCACAGAATGTCGAAAAGCACAATTTGTAACGTTATCAATACAGTGACTGCAGCGTTAGTAAAAGTTCTGGCAGGAGAAGTCAAGGTAAGTAAAATAACAAATAAATTACAATAGTCTTTATTGCATCACGATATTATATACATGTGATGATAATACATATTTACACATTTGCATTAAATTCTGAAATAAATTGTGCTGCATTAGCTTCTGATGAATTGGAGGTATCGAGAATAATGTACGTTTCTGTACTTTGTGGATCATTATGTGATGTTTCTGGATTTGGAAAGCCTGAAGATGTTGAACAATTATCCATTCGAATCCTTTCAATTTCAGCCTCGTGCAATGCAGATGTAATTTTGTGTTTTACATTTGCTAAAATCAAGGCATGCTTATTTCCGTTACATTTTCTCAGCTCACTAGCGACATACTCCCCAAAAATGTTAAATTCATCCTTTACAGTTTGCTTGTTAAGTAGTTTTTCACCAATTATTGTCATCTGTTTAACCATTGTATGTGTGTCATTGTTCTGTGATTTTGGCCTTTTTATTCCAGTTTTATAAGGCTGAAGGTTGAATGGGGTATTTCCAGTGGCAGAGGCAAGTATGTCATTTCCACAATCTTGCTCGGATTCATCTTCTTGATAAAACTCTACTACATGTTCCTCAGTAGACAATTCATTGGCTTCCTGAAAACAAAACTTCACTTTATATTTGTCATTATAGACTTTAAAACAATAACTAATAACTCAATGTTTATACATTATATTAATGGTAAGTGTTCTGTTTCAGTTACCGGAAAATGAAGAGGAATGGTTACACATCGCAAAGACATTTGAGAGAAAGTGGAACTTCCCACACTGCTTAGGAGCATTGGATGGAAAACATATCCAGATCAATGCCCCTGCTAATTCAGGAAGTGAATTTTTCAACTATAAGGGTCATTTCAGTATAGTGCTGTTAGCAGCTACTGATGCAAATTACAAATTCATATATGCTAATGCAGGGGTACAAGGAAGAATATCAGATGGTGGAGTGTTGAAGTATACATCACTACATGATAAGGTAGTGCGGAATGCTCTGCATATTCCAGAACCACAAGCATTACCTGGGAGAACTTTTCCAGTCCCATATGCATTTGTAGTTGATGATGCATTTCCCTTGGAAACACATTTTTTGAAGCCTTATCCTGGAAACTACCCTCCTAACTCCTGGCAAAGAATATTTAATTACAGAATTTGCAGGGCACGACGAATAATAGAAAATGCTTTTGGGATTCTTAGTGCTGTTTTTAGAGTACTCAGAACCAATATGACGTTGTCTCCAGAAAGAGTCACTAATGTCACCCTCGCTGCTGTGTACATCCACAACTACCTCAGAAACAGGAATTCAACATTCTACACACCACCAGGAACTTTTGATTCTGAAGACACCAATGGGAATGTTGTTGAAGGTGAATGGCGTTCTGATTCACATAATCGGCTTGCTCCTTTACTCCCAGTAACTGGCAGACCCAATGCAATGATCGAATACCGAAGAGAGATAGCAGATTACTGTTTAAGTGTTGAAGGTATGGTTAAAAAAAAATAAACTCTTGTAGGCATACCATGAAGGAGAATAAATATCTTCTGTGCCTGCTCCAGATTTACGACTGGCCATCACCTTTGCCAACTCCCTGCTATATTGACTTTTTATAGTATGCCATTTTGTTTCAACCTCTTTAGCAGAGAAACTTAACTCTTCTCCTATGGCAGTGAAAATGTCTTTTCGTTTGTTTACATCCTTATAATCTTTTGACTTAACATCCCATACGTTTGAGGTTCTAACCTTTTGAATCAGTTGAAGTGTTTTTTCCCGATTCCGGTTAGTCATTTTAAAAGAACTAGTTTTGAGTAGGCTATACAACACAGTGAACAGTTAATACAACTAAACAGCTAACCTTAAAACCTTATGAAACAACACAGTGAAACTGTAAAAATCTAAACAGAAAACCATATACAACATGGTGAAACAGTTCAAAACTAAACAGCTAACCTTAAAACATTACGGTAAACAACACATTGAAATTGTACAAAACTAGCTAAACACAGTGAAACTATACGAAACTAAACAGCTGGCGGGAAAATATTCAATAATCACCTCAATACAAGTCAAATGTCAAAAGAATATTTTGCTCACTCAAAATGTATGAGGTAATGTTGCAGCTCATACAAAATGTGTGAGCTTTTGAGTGAGCAAATGTTTCTGGATTTGTTAATTAAACAAGTATCTCACACATGTTCTCATACATGTATCCCAGTGTAAACGTACCTTAAGTTAGATATATGTTTTCCCTGTTCATTTATATCTACTTTTATGCTTAAAATTTCTATATTAGTCATGTTACTCTGTTCGCTAAGTTTGTCCTCCAATTTCTGATAAGTTTCCATAATATCTCTCTCTAGTTCATTTTGGCTCCAGCATCTGTTTCCTAAAATCAGTAAGTTTATTTTCGATTTTCTCATCGTCGAATCGAGTCAGTAGCTCATCTTTCATTTCGAATAATTGTTTAGAGTTTTCAGTAAGTTTCTGATCTAATTGTTTAGAATTTTCGGTTAGTTTATGGTTTAATTGGTTTGAATTCTCAGTAAGTTTATGG